>PVHX01001035.1:24060-61140 GCA_004024805.1 Geosciurus inauris | reverse complement strand
GTTTTAATTTGCACTTCTCTGACAATGAATAAGTTTACACACCTCTTCAACAGGTTGTAGCCGGTTGAGTTTCCTTACTTGCAAGTTGTTCATTTGTATCTTCTGCCCATTTCTTTTTTTCCTGTTGATAGTTTTCCTTTTTGTTGCTATTGACTTGCAAAGGTACATAATATATTTTATTAGTCACTAATTGATTTTAGCACATTTTCCCTCTCAATTTATCATCTCTTAACTTTATCATTGGTGTGCTTTTTTTATTTTGGTTTTTTTGTTTGTTTTTAAATATTTTTTAGTTGTTGATGGATCTTTATTTTATTCATTTGTTATTTATATGTGGTGCTGAGGATTGAACCCAGGGCCTCACGCATGCTAGGCAAGCGCTCTACCACTGAGCTACAGCCCCAGCCCGCTTTTTTTTATTTTGAAATAATTAAATTGTTAATTTATTATTATTGCAATTTTACTTCATGCTTTTAGGGTTTTGTTTAATACTTCTTTTCTGCTTTAAGGTCACAAAGATATTTTTCTATATTCTATCAAGTTCCTAGTTCTTTCTGATGGTCTTCAATCCATCTTTTTAAAAAAATACTTTTTAGGGGCTGGGATTGTGGCTCAGCGGTAGAGCGCTTGCCTCACATGCGTGAGGCCCTGGGTTCGATCCTCAGCACCACATACAAAGCAATAAAATAAAGACATTGTGTCCATCTACAACTAAAAAAAAAATACTTTTTAGTTGTAGATGGACACAATGTCTTTATTTATTTATTTTTATGTGGTACTGAGGATCCAACCCAGTGCTTCACACATTCAAGGCAAACACTGCCACTGAGCTACAACCCCAGCCCTCTTCAATCCATCTTGAATTTACCTTTGTAAGTAATGTCAGTAATGTGCCAGGCTGCAGCCATCTTTGGTGTAGGCATCTTATCAGTTAAGATGGGAGACTGGCAAAAATCTCAAAATTTCAGTTTTTATTAAATACTTTAATCCACACAAAAAATGCACATATCCTATATTATCTGAGCTCCTGGGGCTCTTTTCTCTCACTTATCTGTCACAAACTCTCAGTTCATTTTTCATCTTTCTAACCCTTCCCATACAGAAGCCCTTAGAACCTCCCTGCAGGTGGCTTTGCCTCTTGCTTCACTGAAGATGTTGAGGTCATCCAACAGAACCCCTCTTTGTTTTACTTCAACCTTTCTGAGACTCCTTCTTTGTTATTTTGGAGGCACAGGTTCCCCTCCTCCTTTACAAGACTTAGTCTTTCTGTTGACCCAATCCTTTTCCTTCCTTTCCAATAGTTTGTTCTATTGGTTTTTTCTCTATTTTGTGTGTCAAATCTGCCCTTGCTTTGGTTCTTTCTTTGCCTACAAACATATTGATATTACTCCTCGTATAAGAAAACCTCATTTTTAAATTACCACCCTTGTATAGTAGATAATATAAATTGACTTGTTTAACATTTACTCCAACCTTGTGTCCCTTCCTGTTCCATAGAGTTTGGTAGGCTAAAAACTACATTTCCCAGCATATCTTGCAGCCAGAGTCCTGGATGTGATTTAGGTTCAGTTAGAGGTACCTACATGAGATTTATAAATGAAAATTAAAAACAGCCACAAAAACATTATTATAATAAAAATTTTTAAATTAAATAAAACTAGTGGAAGGTAAGGGCAGCAAGCTGCAGTCTCTGGAAAAAATGTAAGAAGACTCTTTTTAAAGTATGAGATCTCTGAAACCCTCTGAGGGCAAAGTCTGTGATGGGCTGCTGCCTGCTTTCAGGTTAGCACAGACATCAACTATCAAAGTGTAGTGCCTGCTATGGTTTGAAAATAGTGATGGGTGTTCCCAAGGCTGCACTGGGCCCTGGCCTGGGGAGGAGGGCCACTGGGCCAATCCTTATATGGGTTATCAGTGTAAATTCTGGTCTCCCCCCAAAAAAAAAAAAAGCTGGTGTGGTGGCATACACCTATACTCCCAGCAGCTCAGGAGGCTGAGGCAGGAGGATTGCAAGTTCAAAGTCAATCTCAGCAAAAGCAAGGCACCAAGCAACTCAGTGAGATACTGTCTCTAAATAAAATATAAAAATAGGGCTGGGGATATGGCTCAGTGGTTAAGTGCCCCTGAGTTCAATCCTCAGTACCCCCCCCCAAAAATAAAAAAAATGAAAAGGTCTGGGGATGTTGCTCAGTGGTTAAGCACCCCTGAGTTCAATTCTTGGTACAAAAAAATATGACTCTCCAACTTTGCTTAGACATTTTCACTGTTTGTCTTATTAAATTACCATCATCCTCTTATAAAAATCCTCACGTTATCTGATAAGTATAATATGGTAACATATCATACTTCATTTATCATTGTTGAATCAGCTGAAGGGGAAATTTTAGCTTTTTTTTTGGTACTGGAGATTGAACTCAGGGGTACTCGACCACTGAGCCACATCCCCAGCCCTATTTTGTGTTTTATGTAGAGACAGGGTCTCACTGAGTTGCTTAGCACCTTGCCCTTGCTGAGGCTGGCTTTGAACTCGCGATTCTCCTGTCTCAGCCTCGGAAATTTTAGCTTTTTGTCAGCCTAATAATCCCCAATCTTTTCATTACCCTTCCCCTGTTTTGAACAATTTTTGTCTAATGAATGTGATTTTTTTTTTTGGAGATAAGTCTCCCTAAATTGCCCAGGTTGGCCTTGAACTGCTGGACTCAAGGGATCCTCTGGCCTCAGCTTCCTGAACAGCTGGGATTACAGTGATGTGCTACTGCACCAATCTAACATGATTTTCAAAAGTAACAGTCATTATTTTCCTCTATGAAATTAGTCAAATATGACTGCTAACTAGAAATTCTGATCAGTAAAAAATAACCAATGTCACTACACCAAGTCATTTCTGCCAGAAGCTAACACAAGAACAAATTGGCATAAAGCTGTGGCTATGTGTAGTGATTGTTTGAGACCATAACACCTTTGGATGTGTCATTTCTGTTAGTACTTAATACCAAGAATAACTCTTGGGTGCTGCATGGGAGGACCCAGGGATTCAAGGACCCTCAACAGTGAGGTAGGTCGACCCCTTTATTTTCTATATGAAGAAAATGAGGTCTGGGGAAATTAAGGGAAGGAACCAAAACAAGTACACAGGTTAAGTGTGGGCCTGCTTCCCACCCCCTTTCTTTTCTCCTAGAATATGTGCCCTTTTCTTTTTTTTTTTTTTAAATATTGTTTTAGTTGTAGATGGACACAATGTCTTTATTTTATTGCTTTGTATGTGGTGCTGAGGATCGAACCCAGGGCCTCACGCATGTGAGGCAAGCGCTCTACCGCTGAGCTACAATCCCAGCCCGCCCTTTTCTTATAGGGTAGGGGTTCTTGGGGATTTGCATTTTCATCCTTGCAGAACCTAGCACAATGCCTTACACACTTTAGGTGCTTGTTATGTGCTCACTGGGTGAAGGAGTTGCCGGGAGGAGACTGACAGGATAGAACCTAGTAGCAGGTTCCAGGAGCAGAATTCTGGGTGAGGTACTGCCTTGGGGATGCTGGGAAGCTTGAGGACAGATAGCCTAGGGGAATGAACGTCTTGGGGGAGGGGGGCAAGAAAAGGCAGAGAGAGCAGCCAATCAAAACTTCCTCAGTTTTTACAGAACTGCCTAATGTGGGAAGGTTTTCTGAGGCCTTTCTTCAGCTTCTCTTTGTGCTCCTTTCACTATCTTGGATTTGGAGTAAGATTTCTCAGTGTTTGACAAGCAAGTCCAATCCTGTCATTCCCCTGCTGTAAGTCTTGGGCCCCAACCAGTTGCCCTCAGGATGAATGTCCAAACAGGCTCTCAAAGCCCTTCATGACCGGCCCCTACCAGCTTCTACTACATGTTCTCCTTTTAACTGAGGACAATTGTACTTTCTTTTTTTTTTTTAGATATTTATTTTTTAGTTGTAGGTGGACAGAATATCTTCATTTTATTTTTATGTGGTGCTGAGGATCGAACTCAGTGCCTTCCGTGTGCTAGGCGAGCACGCTACCACTGCGCCATAACCCCAGCCCCGACAATTGTACTTTCCAAGACAAACAACCTGTGATTCCCCTTCCTTGCCCTTGAGCCTTTCTTTGAACAGCCTCCTTCTACCCTGAACTCCCTTTTCCTCCTAACTGGCTAATTCCTCCTTCCTCCTGGACGCTCCAGACACCCTCTTCCCTGTCCCCACAGAAGGGTTAGGCACCCTCTGGTTTCCCACAGTACACTAGGTTTTATCATGCTGTTTCTGGAGGAACTCCAGCTCTGGGTTGCCTATGCCCTCCTCTCTGAGACACACCATAGCAAAGGAAGTCCATGCTGCTGTCCTTGAGCAGCTCAGAAGGAATTTGAAGATAGTAGCGGGTGATTGAAAGGTGCCAGACCTGGAGTGGAGGGGAGTCTCTCCCTCAGATGGGATTGGGGTGAGGTGTGTCTCCTCCCCCACCACACTGTTTCCTATAGGGACTTGCGTTTTATGAGGGATTATTGACTTCAGAAAGTAAGAAGAAATTAGTTTATGTTCCAAAATCATCTTTAATAACTCTTAAATTATCCATAAACTTTTGTATTGCCACCCTACATCAGTTTCTCCATCTGCTCAATAGTCGTCTTTTCTCTGTAGTTCCCAATTAATTAAATGCTTTCTTTAAGGTTTAGACCAAGTTGTAAGTATCTTCTTACCTAAACACTTCAGCAATGATTGGGAAAACTTTAAAAGTATTTGTATACACACCCTTATTTTGGGCTCAATTATGTCGGTGGCTTGTTTGTTGTATTGGGATACTGCACAATATATTATTGAATTTATGAAAATTAATAGCAGGACTCCCATGTGATTGTTTTTTCCCTGTGGCATTAATACCCAATGGGTGAGCCAGGGAAAGTCTCACAGTGGGGAGGCGTTGGAGGCTGAGTGTGATCTGTCAGGTGAAGGGAGGGGCAGAGGCACATAGCTTGTGCCTATGTGGAGAGTGCAGGGGGTATATAAGCAACAGGGCAAGGGACAGGGTGGGCTGTAGGGACTCTGTAGGGCGCATACTGGAATTTCCTTCTCTCGTGTAAAAGAAACAGTACCTGCCTCTGGACTGTGCGGAGAACTGAGTGAGGCAATGCCTTGAAAGCACTCAGGCCAGATTTGACACATGCAGGTGCCAAATTAATGCACTTCCTTTTCTACTTTAATTCTTAGAGTCTGGACTTTATCCTATGAGCAAGGGTGATATTCAAAATATTTAAGCAGTAGTACAATCCAGGTGCCACCTGGTGAAAATAGATGTGGGTCATAAACCATAAACTTGGAGCAGATAGGCACCTGCTAAGGATAAATCCTGCCTGACAGTGATGAGCAACCACAGGGGTCGTTGCACTTTGCCACCAGATATGTGTTAGAGAAAGGACTGGCCTCAGAGGAGAGAGTGGGGACTGGAGGAGAAGAGGCTTGTTTGGAGGCTAACCTAAGGAGTCTGATTTAGATCACCCGGTGTTTAGTGCCATTCAGATTTAAAAGTCTCTGAAGTCTCAAATTCGTTTAGCCAAGAGGATACTTTTGGGGAGTCAAGTGCTCTTAATTTGAATGAAGGAAGATAGTAGCAGGACAATCCAGCTACTCTCACAAATGGTAGGTCCTTGATATCCTCTAGGATTTTCTCCTTGTCTATAATAATCCATCTCCTACCTCAAACGTTAATTTTGTCTTTGTAGATGTGATATTATATGGTTGGGCTGTGCCACTTGAAAGAACCTGAACTGGGATGGCAGGGAACTCACATGCTAAGTGTTTTACCTATTATGTGTTTTGCCCTACATCCGATCTTGGTGTTTAGATGCATGTTATTATTGTGGAAACTGGGGCCTTGCTCATTGACTGATTCCTCGACAGCTAGCAAGAGGCTTCTAGCTTGGGTCTGTGGTACTCTGAAGTCTGTGCTTATTTCTGTCTCCTTCTCTTCTTCTGTTTAGGCTTCAAGGACACTTACCAGTTCCCCTTCGCCCATCCAACCACCCCATCTATGTTCTGGAAAAACAACTCAAAAGGTATGTTTTTATTTCACACAAAAAAATGTGACATGCAATACCCATCCCCTAACAAACTATAAATGCTTGGAATACAGAATAAAAAGGAAACCCAACCATTCCTGATGAGACAAAAATTTGATTTCACAAAGCTGAAAAATCTGTTACAAAGTCTCTGCTGTATAAATATAGTCAGTCTTATCTTTAATGTAGAGTCAGACTAAAAAAAAAAGTTTTGTTGGCATAAGAAATCCCCTGGTCCTTGGATACACCACAATCTTCATTGGTATTCCCAGCTAAATAAATACAGGTGACAGCTACACGATGAGAGTTACTTATGGGTGCCAGGACTCTAGGTGATCAAACAGGATCTAAATATTTTATCTCCTGAGCCACACACTCTTACCCAATAGCTTGTGCAAACCACTCTGGGTCAAGGGCTAAATAAAGCCTTTCTCCCATAGCAGATCTACCATGTGTCTGTTCTGAAATGCATGTACAGGGCTGGGGTGTAACTCAGTGATAGAACACTTGTCTAGCAGGTGAGAGGCCCTGGGTTCCATTCCCAGGTCTGCAAGGGAAAAAAAAGATATGCAACTCTATAAATATACAAAAAGCCACTGAATTGTAAATTTTAAATGGGAAAATTATATGATATGTGGATTAAATCTCAATAAAGCTGTATTAAAAATACCTGAAGTGTCTGTGTTGCCAGGGGAGCAAAAGGTGACCCCCTTCCAGTGGAAATCAGCCCAGTAATGGGAAGTAAAAAGGAGATCCTTAAAGTGCTATAACTAAATGAGTGGAGTTTGAGGTTACTCTGGGGGCACTCAGTTTCAGTAGGTCAGAATAAAGAAGTCAAAGGGGTATACTTTTTCCAACTCCTTAAGAACAGCCTAAGGACCTACTGTGGCCCCTGTCATGAGAGGCAGTTATTCAGTAGGAAGCAGAGATGCCCAGTTGCTCCTGCTGAGGCTGCAGAAGACTGGAGTCTGTGTTCATTCATGGGGGAATTCCAGCATGGCTGCAGGTTCTGAGAGCCTGACTCCTACAACAGGAGGGAGACTGTGGATATGCCCCCCAAAAGCTCAATATATTGAGTCAAAGGGACCCCTGCCACCATGGATGCTCTCAATGGCTAGAAGTAACAGCCCAGCTCCACTTCTCACGGACTCTCGAAAGACCATTGTCAGAGCAGCGGCAATGAGCAAACTATTTTGTAGCACACAAACCACTCCATTCTAATACTGACTATCTGGTTGCCAAATGGCCACTGCAGAAAGGGCACAGGAACAAACCATGGGCAACTAGGGCTTGGGATGGTTGTGCAGGCCTGATTATGAGGGAGGGAGAATTGCCAGTTGTAGAAAGAAAAAGATAATTGGAAGTCTTGCTCTAGTTTTACCGTTCATGTTCATTGATTATAGGTGTGTAGAGGTGGGAACAGGGTTCCCCCACTCTATTAACCCACTCTATTAACTGTTCAAATGGTGTGTTGCCAGAAATGGGGGCCAGAAGTCTCCTTAGCTTTTTACTGCATAAAGGCAATGAGAAGCATCCCAGTTTAGCAAACATCTTGTTATACTCCCCTAGTCTTCCTTCCTTGAAGACAGGTTTGGTTCTGTTATGGGGGTACAGGCCAGAGATCTGATTCCCTTTCTGGCCAGCCTAGGAGTTACTGGATTTTGTGGCTGAGCAGATAAGTTAGAAGCAGACATCATGGCCACCTCACATCCATGCCATTGTGGGATGGAGTCCCCAGGCTGGCTGCATCAACACCTTGGCCTCCTGTGTTCTTTTCACTTGTCCTGGAATATGGCCCCAAGGATGGAAACTGTCCTCACTGGCAAGAGTTTGTTATCTCAATAAAAGCCAATAGAGGATAAGGCTAGAACATATGGGTTTGGGGCTTACCTGTTTAGTGTCATAGGGAGATGGTGGGATGTATAAAAAGAAGGAGGGAGGGCAGAGAATAGATCCACCGGGTCTCTGGACATTTACTTGAGAAACTTTTTCCTTTGGCTTCTGTGAGAATATTTATCACTAATTTAAGAAAATGAGGTACCTGGTTATAAAACAAAACAAAACCCTTCCGCATTGCCTCTCTTTGTGCTTATCAAGACTCTTCTTAATGCAGGCCTTACTCACCTTGGCCTCGGACTGTCCATTACCCTCATCCTGAGCTGGTTATTCAGGAGAAATGGATTCAGGCTACCATGAAGATTATCCACCAGAGAACCCAGACACCCCCTCACTCAGCCTCTCCCCTAAAAAGATCATGAGCTGAGGGCATATGATCAGGAGGACTCCCAGCTGTCTCTGCCCTTAAGAGGACAGAAGGAGTCGTTTCTATACTTAAGAAGAAGAGAATTATTTTCACTCCAGAGTTATAAGAATGATGGGCAGATGAGGCTATGACAGCTTCCTTGGCTGTGCCGGTTTAGGAAACAAGATGCAAGCAAGGGAATAATATACAAACAAAGTGTGGGTATATTTGGCAGGTTTGAGGCAAGCAGAAAGGAAGGTTTGGGTACTCTATAAAAAAAAAAAACAAAGATCTGAAATTTAAACTTCTTCTGATAAGGCCACAATGAAGAGATTTCCAGCAGTGGGTATTGCAGGATGCTGGCACCCAAATCGCCTCAGGCTTGCTAGGTGATGTGCCAAAATGAGGAGGCAGGTGAGGCAGGGTAACACCCCTCACAGGTCCATGTCCGGGCCTCCTGAGGATGTCTTCAATGGCACTGAGTCAAATCCATCAGGAGTCCTCTGAAAGAGAGATGGTGACAGGAGCTGGCTGCTGCATGGGTTGGGGACAAGTTTAGAGGACAAAGAAGAGAAATGGAAAATAGGTGACAGAAGGAACCCTTATGGAATTCCTGTTTTCAGTGATTTTGTGGAAATATAGAAATGAGAAACCCCCCGTTTTTGCTCCCATCAGGCTCAGTAAGAAAAACCTTTAAAATCTTCTGCTTTGCACTGCCCCACTCAGCTCCATATTGGGGATGACTAAACCCACTGGGGCTCTACCACTGAACTACATCCCCAACCCATTCCATTTTTCATTTTTGAGACAGAGTCTTTCCAAGTTGCCTAGGCTAGCCTTGAACTTGTGATCTTCTTGCCTCTGCTTTCCACCTTGCTGAAATTACAGGCATGTGCCACCACATCTGGCTCCCTGCTTTGCATCTTTGCTGAATTCTAGAAGTCTCAGATTGACTCAGGGAGTCTTGGGGGAAACTGTTCCCTCATTGGTTTAAAAAAAAATAAAAGTCTAAGGAGACCAAGGGTGTCACCATGGCAGGTCAGCACAACAGGAACAGGATTCAGCAATCTAAACACTTGCCATCTTTCTTCACCATCTTTCCTGTCCTCTCCTCCCCCTTACCATTCTCCTGCCCACACCTGTTTGGATGAACTGGTTCTGGGCAGTATTCAGGTGTTCTGGTAGAGTCGGGCTGCAGCAGCACTCCCTGGAGGAGTTGCTTGGATGCTTTCTGCTGGCCCCACACCCAGTGACAGTGGTGTCTGTATTGCATTTATGAGCTCCACACTCACTCACCCACCCACACAATGCCAATCCTCCCAGCTCAGAATTGCTGGGTGGTGAACTGCTTAGACTTAGCTATGACTCAGCCCCTACAGGACTGGGCCCAGACACCTGGGAGACAGCACCCTCCACTGGTCAGAAGAGAGCCTTGCTTCTATCAGAAGCTGATCCTAGAGTTGGTCTCTTGTCCCCTCCAAAAAAATGGGTGGGGGATGATTCTTAAAATATGGATGGTTCAATATTAAAGTTAAAAGGCTCAAACAGTTCACCAACTGGAATGCATGTTGGGGGAAAAGGAGCCTGGTCAACAGTTGTGTTGGGCACCAGGGAAAAGAGTACTGGTATCAAATACAGAAGGCAGAAGGCAGGATTTGGGGGTGGGAAATAGAATAATAGGGGGAGTTGGGAGCAGAGTAGTGGTCCCTGCACAATGCAGGGTCACAGAAGAGTGGTGTCTTCTATAGCCCTTCAGGCTGACCTTAGTGCACTGGTCCCCCTACCTTGGAGGTAAATGATTTGATCTTCCCAAAGAGTGACTTCTTGCTGGTAAAGATAAGGTCATCTTCTACATCCTCGCCTTCCATGATGGCACAGCTGTCAGCTGCTGGCAGGTCGCAGTCTTTGAGGGTAGTGTTCATCACCAGTTTGGAGTACTTGTATTCTAGTCTATGAAATGGGAGTGGGGAAGGCAAGATACCAGAATGTGTGAATAAGGGGGCAGAAGGGAGACAGGCTGAGCTGTAAACAGTTACTCCCCATGCCATGGGTGAGTAGATGGAAGCATGGCAAAATGGTGTCAAGGCTGGATGTATGGAAGAGATCTTGGCTCATAGTTCAGTGACCTTTTTTTCTTTAAGGATGGCTGTTTTTCTGATCTCAGAGCTTAATGGATACATTGAAACCATAAAGTCATTATTTGTATTATTGTTAGTAATAACAAATTAAGGATCCCTCCCCTCTCTCTCTGGTGCTGGGGACCAAACCCAGGTTTTCTTGCAGGTTAGGCAACTGTTCTAGCACTGAGATAACACCCCTAGCTAAAGGGACACTCTGCTTTTCTTTTGAGAATCCTGCAGTCATTTATAGACTGCCGATGGTACTGTCCCTGTTTAGGAGTGAAGATAAGCAAGGCATACACTGGATAAGTGACTTGATGAGTCTCTGGCTAGAGTCACAGGATCTGTGGCCAGCTCCAAAGAAAAGCTCCAATTCATTTATGTTCTGCTCAGTGATCCAACCGTGCCCAGCCTCAAGCTCTAATACCCCATCACTTACTTTTGATTCTTTTTCCAAAAGTAGCAGGTCAAGACAGTAAGTAGGATGGCAGTACAAGTTCCTGCAGAGATGCCCACTTTCAGCCAGAAATCTATTGTTTTGCAGATGGTGACTCTCTGCTCAGGCAGGGAGATGCCACCAAAGCATAACTTTGGTTCTCGCCACATGTAAGTAGTCTTCTGTTGGGGAGAAAAAGAAGGCGAGGCATTCAGATCTCATATTCCCTTCACTCCTG
This sequence comes from Geosciurus inauris, assembly GCA_004024805.1. Taxonomy (NCBI): domain Eukaryota; kingdom Metazoa; phylum Chordata; class Mammalia; order Rodentia; family Sciuridae; genus Geosciurus; species Geosciurus inauris. The sequence goes on along the minus strand of PVHX01001035.1, from coordinate 50,060 downwards.
GGAAGTCCCCAGTCAAAGGGCAACCTACCTGGATCCCAGCCACACAGCTGCTGACGAAAGTGTGGTAGTCGGCGGCCGAGCACTGTGGACAAGCAGCCACACTCTCCCACAGGAAGTGGAAGTTACAGCCATCACAGGTCCCATCAGAGCACATGCTAGCAAAGCAGAAAAGAGACCTGAGCTCTCTCTTGCTGCACTGGTGGGGAAGATCTGTTTGGAGGCCTGTTCTGTCATTTGCCTGATTCTTATCCTCTCTCTGCCTAAACTGCATTTCCAGTATCCTCCCCACTGGTTCTTTTTTTTTTTTTTTTTTTTTAAACATTTTTTTAAGTTGTAGATGGACACAATTTCTTTATTTATTTGTTTTTATGTGGTGCTGAGGATCGAACTCAGTGCCTCACGCATGCAAGGCAAGCGTTCTACCACTGAGCCACAATCCCAGCCCCCCACTGGTTCTTAACTCAGACTTTTTGTTTGTTTGTTTGTATGTTACGGAGATTGAACCCAGGGGTGCTTTACCACTGAGCTACATCCCCTGACCTTTTTATTTTTTATTTTGAGACAGTCTCACTAAGTTGCTGAGTCTAGTCTCAAACTTGTGATTCTCCTGCTTCAGCCTCCAGAGTCACTGGGATTACAGGCATATGCCACCATGCCCAATCTTAACTAAGGTTTTGATCTTCAATTTCCCTGATAAGAGGCCTCCCAGGCCTCCACTGGGCTCCCCATTCTCTGCCCATTCTTGTTTCTGATGACATCAGATGTAATTTAGCTTGTCTGAGCTCTAGCATGGTTGCCCCACCAATTTCTCAGTGGCTCCTGTCTTCCCTATGAACAGGTGACATTTTGCAATAACCACTTTGATGCAGCTTCCTGGGGGATGGGGATCAGAGTTGGGGTGGAGTTCAGGAATGGACATCTGCTTTGTAATTTACTATGAAGTTTACAATGGCAAGAACAGTGATTTCACACTTCAGCACCACTAGTGGGTCAAGCCATCCTGCTTTGCTCCTTAGCTACCAATCAGTGATTTTGGAACAACATTTCCCCAACCACGCTCCTCAAGACATCAGTGCCCATCAAAACATTAGTTGGCAATATGTTAGGGGCAGGGGGAGGACCTGTGTCCTGTGGTCATGTTAGTTTGGAAGTTCTTCATCTGGTGTATTCAGCTATTAAACTCAGAACTGTGCTTTTCAGTTGCAAAGAGACTCCTAGGATTCCAAAACTTTTACTATTCTTAATCATGATCAGACTCCAAGAGAAGTTCTAAAGTCTCATTGCCTCAATTAATCCTCAAAACAACTCCCTGAGGGAACTCAGTATGTCCATTTTACAGATCAGGAAAAACAGGCCTAAAGATTAAAAGAAATGTATTCATTTATGTTATATAGCTAGTAAGCGGAGTTACTCATTCAAATCTAGTTCTCAAAGAGGTGTTAGCTACTATGTAGCTGTCACATAATGGTCTGGGATGTGAGGGTAGCTTTGACTCTTCCTTCTGCCCCATTCTTGTGATTTAAAGATTGAGGGTTAGGGTCCATGCCTATGCACCCCAAAGTCCATTAATGGATCTCAAACTATTTCCCCTTTTTTCAGTAACTTCTGGCTCTTTAGATGGAATGAGTACAAGGAAGGGAGGCTGTGGCCTTTGTTACACCCCTCTGTAAGGATTACCTTGGCAGTGACAGACTTCCAGAGGAAGGTTTCAATGGATTGCATCTGACACGGATAGTGGTTGATCTTCCAGAACTGCAGGACTGGGTGACATCATTGGACCTGCAGAGAATGCCAGGCCCCATAGGGGAAAGAGTCACTCCACCGTGTTATTAGAGAGCCATTAAGTGAAATCAACATGGAACGATTCCCTGGCTGGGCAAGTCATGACTTGGGCTCAGGCCTGACACAAAGGGAATGCATAGTCTTTGGGCTATATATGGAGAAAGGGGGAACCAAGAGGATCTAGTCTATGGGGAAATGCACCAGCGAAGGAGAGGCAAGGCTAACAGACATTGGGGCCTCCTTAGGCTACCACAGAAGTTTGCTGTGAATCTTCCAGTATTTCTCCCTGTCTCCAGGGCAGACCCCCTAGTAATACCCAAGAAGCTGGAACCAGAGAACAACCAGCCTTACTCTATGATTGTGCAGATCTGCTAGATCTCAGATATGTTCTGGTTTGATAAGTAGGAGGTAGCTAGAGGGATGTAACAGGAATTGTGGACAAGTCCTAGGTTTCACTTGTATTAGCCTGGTCTTTCATCTTCACCTAAAAAAGAAGATCACATCTGGTATTCCTGAGGTTTCCGGGTGGAAAAGTTCAGCTGGTGAGGTGATTCCGTCCATTGTCATATCTGTTGACACACCTGCCAGATTAGAGTTCCTAATTAGTTCTCACTAGTAGCATTAGCTGGCAAACACTTCACTTCTTTCAATACCTGTCAACATCCAAACTTACTTCATCTCATCACATCCCCAAGTGGCTCATGAAAAAGTGAATCAAAGGTTTATCAGAGTCCCCAGGGGCACTTGACACACAGCATGGAATAGAAAGTTCAGGAAGTTGGGCTCTTTACAGGTGCACATTTACCTTCCAGCTTGGCAACTTCAAACGTGCACGTGCATGCACACGTATGTGTGTGTGTGCGTGCACACACACACACACACACACACTCAAGCAAGCCTGGAGCAGCTGAGTTACTCACCAATAAGTCGATCAGCAAGACTGACAGGCTGTGAGGATACCCCGGCCTTATAACCTGTCACCTCTGGAGGTATGATGACCGCTTGGCAGATGTAGGCTGTGATGGATTTGGAGAAACCTGACTCGCCCTCAGGAATTCGGAGGTCAGTGACATTGTCAGTGCACACGGACAATTTCTTACCCTGGTGTGTGATAAAGAGAGGAAGATATAGGAAAAAGCTAATGGTCATAGAGTAATTCCCAAAAAAGAATAGGGAACAGTTTTTGACATCTAAAAATTCAGGCTTCCAATGGTACGCTGCAGTGGATGATTCATCCCGTGTCTAATAACAAGACAGATTAAGTGGGGGGGATAAAAATAGGGCCTTTGTATCCTCGTTTTTGAACTCTGGCCTAGGCATCCCCTGCTTTTTATTTCCTTGGAGTCACTATAGGGAGGTCTCCATGAGTAAGACCACATGATCTGGAGTTCTAACCTACCAGCGCACCAATGAAGGGTCCTTCCTTATCCATTTTCTAGACAGAAACTGAAATATATAACTAATCCTAGAAGCCAGTGAAATTTATTTGACTGTTTGTTCTGGTTCATATTCCTCCTAGGTCTCCCATGTTGCTGTGGTTCCACCATGTTCATCTCAGAAGCACTTTCCAGAGTCTCCCAAGGATTACATCAGACTCCACAACCAGCTCCCTTCCTATCTTGAGGCAGGATATCTGAGGGCAATTAGAATCCCTTCCTTCTCCTCTCCCTTCTGCCCGTGTACTGGAGATTGAACCTAGGAGTGCTCTACAACTGAGCTACATCCCCAGTCCTATTTATTCATTAATCAACAAGGTCTCATTAAGTGGCCCGGGTTGGTCTCAAACTTCTGATCCTTCTGCCTCAGCCACTCAAGTTCCTGGGATTACAGGCATGTGCCGCTGTGCCTGACACCATGCTGGGCAGAACCCCTTTCGTTTTTTCAAGAGAACAAGTACTGAGAGAAGGAGGTTTGCTTCATTTTCAGTCTTTAAGAACCTCACTCTGGTTGGGCACGGTGGCGCACACCTGTAATCCCAGCACTTTGGTATGCTGAGATAGAATTGTGAGCTCAAGGGCAGCCTTAGCAACAGTGAGGAACTAAGCAACTTAGTGAGACCCTGTCTCTAAAAAACAAAACACAAAAGGGCTGGGGATGTGGCTCAGTGGTTAAGCACCCCTGAGTTCAATCCCTGGTACCAAAAAAAAAGAACCTCACTCTGGGGCTGGGGTTGTTGTAGTTCAGTGGAAGAGCACTTGCCTAGCATGTGTGAGGCACTGGGTTCAATTCTCAGCACCACATATAAGTAAATAAAAATAAAAGGTTCGTCAACAACTAAAAACCAAAAACCAAAACCTAACTATAGAAATCTGAAAGAGGATAGGAATTGATATTCTGTTGTTGTGATTTTGTAATAGAGGAAATACTGAAATATTCTTCCAAGGATTTTAAGTTTATGGAATATCAACAGAAAACTTATTTGCTAATAGGGAATTATTTATTCAGTGTTTTAAATTAAGTGGACTAAGTATTTAGAACATAACATTTCAATGTTGTGTTTATTACAAATAGAGCTAAATCTGGCATTTGTTGGTTTTTTTTCCCCCCTAGATTATAAGAAGTAGGTGAAAGCCTTAAAATAGATAGCAACCTTTATAATAAAACAGAGTTATTTTGTCCTTGAAGTGAAGATCTATAATGTCACTGTACATGGTATTGTTTAAAAGAACAAAGGAGTCAAGGAAGAAAAAATGCACAATCCTGCAAATTGCCCACCTTCTCCTCCTCTCCCAACTCCCAGACTGAAACTTTTGCTACATGGGGTTTGCTTTCATCAGTCTCATTTCCTGAGTTTCTACTACCTGTTACTTCTGAGGCTTCACTTTAACTCTTCAAAGACGTCTAAAAACAGGACAGATACCCATCTCTAATCTTTCATAGATTCCTTTTTTTTTTTTTTTTTTTGGTACTGGGGATTGAATTCAGAGGTACTCTACCACTGAGCCACATCCCCAGCCCTATTTTGTGTTTTATTTAGAGACAGGGTCTCACTGAGTTGCTTAGCACTGTTGCTGAGGCTGGCTTTGAACTCATGATTCTCCTATCTCAGCCTCCCAAAGTGCTGGGATTACAGGCATGTGCCACCATGCCTGGCTTCATAGATTCCTTTATCTTGACATGTTCTTTGCAGACACACACCTGCTCTTCTGCATGGTGCACAGAAAGGGTATCAGCTTTGAGATGCAAAGGCCTCCCCACCATAATCACAGCCTCAGTGGCCTGGATGCTCTCTATGATATTGGAATAAGCTTTCTGAATCACGGCTTGTATGTAATTAGTCTAGTGCAGTAGCGGTGGGATCTCCCTTTACATTTCTTGCTGCCTTTGGATTTTTGGATCCAACATATTTGCAGCAGCATGAAATGACTGATGGTCCCATTCTGTACTCATAAAAGCTTTCATGTTATTTTCTTTTGTACTCTCAGCAAAGATATATAGAGGTGAAGTAGGGACAACTTATATTCTGGTCTCTAGAAAACAAGTGACAAATGCAATGATTAATGAAGATTTTTGTTTGTTTTGGTGGTAGGGATCAAAGATTGCTTTTTTTTGGTGATGCTTGGGATTGAACCCAGGGCCTTGAGCAAGGTAGGCATGAACTCTACCACTGAGTCATATCCTCAGCCTCCTTTTTCTTTCTTTTCTTTCTTTCTTCTTCTTCTTCTTCTTTTTTTTTTTTTTAAGAGACAAGGTCTTGCTATGTTGCTCAGTCTAATCTTGAACTCCTGGGCTCAAGCGATCCTCCCACTCACCCTACTTCTGGCTGGAGGCCAGAAGTGTTTTTGTTTCTGAGTTTTTCAGATTTTAGAGTATTTTCATAGACTTTATCAGTTGGACACCCCTAATCTGAAAATCCAGCATCTAAAATGTTCCAGAATCTTAATACTTTCTCAGTGTGTTTAGGAATGCTCAACTAGTACTCACTCTGAGGGAGGAACAAAGTCAGATAAGTCAATGAACACCTTATTTAAAACATTTTTTTATTTCCCTAAATGTTTATCAATCAGATGATTTAATTTTCGGGAGAAAAGGGAGAGTTATAATCACTTTAGGACTGAAGATTTAACGTCCTCAATCTCTTGCTGCCTAAAGGTTTCCAGCTTTTCTCCTGTGTCCTGTCTCTGGCCTCCCATCCACTAGTTTCCCTTTTTCAGTTCTCACATTGTCAACTTGCATACCATACCTGGTTTCCACAGATACTCAGGGTAAAGTGATGGAAATATTTCAACCCCTTTGAAGTGAAGCTTGGCCCTCCAGACATAGAGATGGTGTTTCCCAAAGTTGAGAAGTTGTAGTTAAAAATTCTGGATGGAGTGGTGCGTGAGAAGGTGCAATCGTTGTAGCAGAGAGAGTGGATCTGGTGGGGAGAAGGATCAGGTCAGGCTGGCTGGCCATGTAGGACCTTGAAGGGCCCCAGTGGGGAAGAGCAGACTTTCCCCCAGTCTGGTCCAGGTTGAATGGGGTGAAAGAGAAGGAAGAAAGGATTTGGGGTAGATATTAAAAGAGGCAAATGAAACAGATACTAGTGATATTTATGTACATATTTCTACTCAATCATTGGCACATATATGATATATAAGCCTGAAGGAAGGGTTCTTATGCATGATTACCTGATAGTAGAGTTCACAAAGCTCTATGCCAGAATCAGCAGCTTGTACCGCAAACTTATCCAAAAAGTACTTCTACAAGGACATCTGCCTGCAACTGTCTGTTCAACCTTGGACCAATGCCCTTCTTATTACTCATCATTGTAGGCAAGGATTACTGTTCCAGAATATCTGACATAATCCTTCTCATTTTTTCCCTTTGTCTCAAATTCTTTGCCTATGCCCATAGCTTATCATAGCACATTCCCATTATGATTCTCTGCTATTCTCAAATAAATATCAGTATTTCTTTGAGAATTTTTTTTCAACACTGGGGATTGAATCCAGGACCTTATAAAAGCTGGGCAAGTAATCTCCCTCTGAGCTCCAGCTCCAGCCCTGCAATGCAGCAGTACTAACTAGAATAGGGTGTTCAGGATGGCAAGAAAGAAACTACGATTCTTCACCTGATGCACACCACCCTCCTATACATTTAAAACTCACTGAACCCTACTTTCTCTTCCTCAGGTTCTCTGTAGGAAACTGAACTCAGAAGGGGGAATTACTTCCTGGTCCTTGCTCCCATTCATTCATGGCCTTATACACCGTCATTCCCTCTCACAGCAGCCCAGGAAACTCCAAAGAAAGAAGGTTATGATAAAAGTTCAGGGTACCCAAAAGATGTCACCAGGGCCCATAGAATCTTTACATTTACTTTGCAACTAAACCAATTGATGTTTACAGAGCATATAAATAACATCGTATGGATGGACGGATGTGTGGTTGTGATTAGTAAAATACAAATTCATTTAAAAGCACTAATGAGTATCTAAGAACTTTTAGCTATATGTACTTTCTTGGATGCAGCAAGTACATAGGGGCAATAGCACTGTTTTGATACATTCAAGAAGAATCTTTATATCTATAAAGCTGAAAAGCCACTGGGATAGGAGATAGTAAAGCCAATTAACTGTATGTGCCAGCAAAGGTTGGGTTACCTTCCTAGGGGAGAGAGGACAAACTCCCATGAAAACAGGCTGGACTGTACTAGGCTCCAGACCCACTATTTTCTTCCTTCAGACCTCTGCACACGCCAGGTAACCCTTTGGATGATACAGTCACCCATTTTCCTTACCCATCTACTGAAGACAAGACTTGTCCACGACTGAGGGAAATCAGCCCTACTACCAAGAACTCACCACCCATAGCCACAACCAGGACTCCAACCTGGCAATGTGTTAGGAGCAGCACTTGGATATCAGCCCCTCTAAAACCCTGAGGACCCAGCACCCTCTGAGGTCATCCAACGAGCAGCCCAAGGTTAGGATGCATGGAGGACTGCTAGTACCTGATTGCTCTTGGTCCCTGGACCACAGGACATGCAGGCCTGGGCACCATAAGGCTGGTGGACTTTCAGGATTGTGTTTGTGGGGCAGGAGTGGCAGGTTCCAGAATCTCGGTCAATATAGTAACCAGCAGGACAAGAGGTGCAGGAGGAGCCCATGTCAGAGGCTTCTAGGGCACAGGGGCGGCAATAGGAGGCTACCCCATCCATGACATTGGTGATATTGATGGAGTAGATCTTGGCAACATCATTGGTGTACTTTCTACCCTGGAGACAAGGAAATAAGAGGGGACAAGGTAAAGGCCAAAGACGGCAGCAACAATGGAGATAGAGAAGTATTTCTTGATGTCTTATCCTATGATGCTTGGGAAAACTCTTAGAAGCAATCTGTTCTTTTCACTCACTTGGAAGTGGTGCTTAAGTGCATATTGTGTCATTTTAAAACAAGATTGACCCATTTTAAGTTATGTGTAAGAATACTGAGTACCATGGCGGAAACATACTATAAAACAATAGGTACTCTTATCTTAAAATGGCTGTTATTTTCCTTATAAAAGAAAAAAAAATGTGTTGTAGAGAAATACTCTTTTTTTGGTACCGGGGATGGAACTCAAGGGCACTCGACCACTGAGCCACATCCCCAGCCCTATTTTGTGTTTTATTTAGAGACAGGGTCTCACTGAGTTGCTTAGAGACTCGCTGTTGCTGAGGCTGGCTTTGAACTGTCTCAGCCTCCCAAAGTGCTGGGATTACAGGCATGCGCCACTGTGCCTTGGCTGAGAAATAAAGACGTTATAGCACTCTACTGATATGTATATCTGAAAAGAGCAAATTAAAAAAACTCAAGCCCAGTGTGGTGCCGTAATCCCAGTGGCTTGGTAGGCTAAGGCAAGAGTTCAAAGCCAGCCTCAGCAAGAGCAAGGCACTAAGCAACTCAGTGAGACCCTGTCTCTAAATAAAACACAAAATAGGGCTGAGGATGTGTCTCAGCGGTTGAGTACCCCTGAGTTCAAACCCTGGTGCCAAGGGAGGGGGGGAGAAGAACCTATTTGGTTTTATAAAAGCAATGGAAATTTCATCTGAATGTGTTTCTAAGTAAAAAGATTTGGTATAAAAAGTATTCTATTGGGGGGGCTGGGATTATGGCGCAGTGGTAGCGTGCTCGCCTAGCACGCATAAGGCACTGGGTTCGATCCTCAGCACCACATAAAAATAAAATAAAGATATTCTGTCACCTACAACTAAAAAAATAAACATTAAAAAAAAAAAAAAGTATTCTATTGGGGCTGGGGTCGTGGCTCAGTGGTAGAGGGCTTGCCTTGCATGCGTGAGGCACTGGGTTTGATTCTCAGCACCACATACAAATAAATACAAATAAAGGTCCATCAACAACTAAAAAATATATTTTAAAAAAGTATTCTATTGAGCTGGAGTTTTGGCTCAGTGGTAGAGCTCTTGCCTGGCATGTGTAAGGCACTGGGTTCGATTCTCAGCACCACATATAAATAAATGAATAAAATAAAGGTCTATAAACATCTTTAAAATTATTTACAGTATTTTATTAATATATTGACTAATCAGGCACCATTGGAAATAAGGTTTTCCTGATAAACAAAGCATGATTGAAAATGCTTTGAAAATATATTAGCAGACTTTCTTGAGTTAGAAAATTAAGGTTTTCTTTGGTACTTCAAAACTGTAGATGATAGAAATAAAAAATTTAAATCTGAAAAAGAGACTATAGGAGATATTTTAGATGTTAACTGAGTTATCTCTGAGAAGTAGGATTTTGATTTTATTCCTTCATGCTGATTTCTATTTTTTAAGTTTTCTGTTACTGTATTACTTTGTTTTTTTAAACTGTATTACTTTGAATTAAGAAAATAAATCAAAGTTGTTATTATTAAAAACACCAGTAGGACTGGCTCCACCCTGTGCAGTGACTACAAGGATGGACAAGTTATTAAAGGTGCTCACTATGTCATCTTCTCTGAAAATCATTTAGAGAGGCTACACAATCCTCAGAGGTCTACACTAGGCTATTTTCTGCTAGACTTCCTTAAGATTGGTCTCAGCCTTGAATTCTGAACCTGACTCAAATGTGAGCTCATGCCAGGAATCCCCTTGGGTTCTGGGGGTAGGTGGAAGGTGAGGGACTCACAGTCTCATGGAGAGTGGTCCTCTGGAAGGCCCAGGTGAAGCTCATGGTGGCATTCTCCTCGATGGTGTAGGTGTAGGACTGTTTGCCTTTGGAGCCTTTCCACGTTTCCACAGGAGTGTTGGTTCTAGAATTCATGCCCTGAGCCCAGGACACACAAGTGAGGAGGGCATGCTGGCTAGAGCAGAAGAGGGTGCCCCTACCCCTGCCACCCCACAGCCAATCATAGTTAGTCAAATCCTGATGGTCACTCCAGGCCCTTCCTCTGTGGAATCACTATGAGCAGGTGTCCATTATGTTAACTTGGACAGATGGAGTCAACCCTGCCCTGGAAGCCCCATGGCCTGCAAAGAAAGGAAAACGTACCACCATGAAGTAGAGCTCACAGTTCACAGAACAGATGGTCTCGAAGACAAATGTGATCCTGGCCACCTCTTTATTCTCTGTGTCTGCCATTACTGACTGTGGAGATCTGTGGTGCAGAAATCAAAGGTCAGTTCCAGAGGCCAGGCAGTACTTACTGAAGGCTTAGGCAGCAGCAAGGCATCACCTGGGGGACAGGATTAGGTTCTAAGTGTGTTTGAAAGAGCTTGGACTGTTCTGCCACCCAAGCTTCGTGACCTTGACTTAGCCAAATGCTTTTGACTTCCAAAGGCATAACAGATCTGGATGTGCTTTTTTTTTTTTTTTAAGTAAAAATTTTCTTTAATCATGAATTAAAGCCCAGGTTTTGTCTGACATTTGAAGACAAACTCTAGGAAAACAGACAGATGGATAGAGATGTAAGTGTACACACACATACACACACACGTACACACACAGTGTTCAACACTAATCTTCTTCCTGTCTTCCTGAGTAGGTGGGAATTAACAATCTGTGAATAGTTCTTATCTCTGGATGAGAAGAATAGGAACTATGATTTTTTTATAAGTTTTTTCTCCCTTCTACTTTTCCCATAATAAGCACAAGTTACCTCAAAATGAGTTAAAATAGGGGCTGAGGTTGTGGCTTAGTGGTAGAGTACTTGCCTAGCATGTGTGAGGCACTGGGTTTGATTCTCAGCACCACATATAAATAAAATAAAATAAACATTCATCAATAACTAAAAATAATATTTTACAAAATGAGTTAAAATAGTATATTTAAGGGCTGGGGTTGTGGCTCAGTGGTAGAGCACTTGCCTAGCATGTGTGAGGGAGGCACTGGGTTCTATTCTCAGGACCACATATAAACAAAGTCCATTAACAACTAAAAAAATATTTTTAAAAAATAGTACATTTTCAAAAAGAATCTGTCTTTTTTTTTAATTTTTATTTTTTTGTGGTGCTGGGTATTGAACCCAGGGCCTTGTGCATGCAAGGCAAGTACTCTACCAACTGAGCTATGTCCCTTGGCCCCAAAGAAATCTCTCTGTTCTTAATTCTCTAATCCACAATGCTTCTCTACTTTACTTATAGATCCACAAAGGAGCTCCTTGGGACAAAAAAAAAAGTAAGTCTCCCATTTCCTCTTGCATGTCATTTTTTATTTTTAATTTTTTTTTTTAGTTGTTGATGAACACAATGTCTTTATTATATTGCTTTATATGTGGTGCTGAGGATCGAACCCAGGGCCTCACACATGCAAGGCAAGCGCTCTACCGCTGAGCCACAATCCCAGCCCTGAATGTCATTTTTTATTAAACATCTTTTTAAAATTTTTTTTTCTAATAAGTTATACATGACAGCAGAATGCATTTTGATTCATTGTACACAAATAGAGCACAACTTTTCATTTCTCTGGTTGTACAAGATACAGAATTGTACCATTTGAGCAGTCATACATGTACCTGGATGTGCCTTTTGAAATGCAGAGGTAATCTGCAGCCTAGGAGCATCACCAGCCCTGAGAGTTCATGAGAATCATAGAGCCTCATCAGGCCCCTCTCTGGGCCCACTGAATCAGCATCTGCATGTTAACAGGATTCCCAGGTGGTTTGTAAGCATGTTAAAATTTGAGAAGTGCCACTATCATAGGGTGTAAGCTGTTTACATTTACTCAGCCTTGCCTGGCTTAAGTGAGCAGAATTTGAGTGTCTCAAAGTAAAGTTCTCAGGCTGGTCCTTCTTGAGGGAAAGCAAGAGCCATTCTCTCATGGTCTGGGGCTGGGGATGAGGAAACACATAGGTACCTACTATGGTACTGTGGTATGGATATACATCTCCAAAGGCCCATGTATTAGAGGCTTGGTTCCCAGGCCATGGTGCTATTGGGAGATGGTGGAACCTTTAAGAGATAGGATCTAGTGGAAAAGAGTTATTAGATCACTGGGGACATGCCCTTGATGGGGATATTGGGATCCCAGACCTCTTTTCTCTTTCTTTTTGCTTCACAGCCACCATGACATAAGCTGGTTGCTCTACCACACAATTTCCAGCATGATATGCTGCCTTGCCACAGGTCCAAAACAACAGGGCCAATTGATTACAGACTAGAACCTCTGACACTGTGAGCCAAAACAGATCCTTCCTTCCTCTTTTGAAGTTTATTATCTCAGGTATTTTTTAAATAATGTTATTGTATTTTTTATACTTTTATTTTACTTGTTTATGTGGTGCTGAGGATCGAACCCAGTTCCTCACGCATGCTAGGCAAGCGCTCTACTACTGAGCTACAGCCCCAGCCCCAGGTATTTTGTTATAGTAACAGAAAGTTTATTAACACATTATAATTGGAGTTTCAAATTGGAAAATACTTTTTAGAATGTTATCCCACCAAGCCTTAAGTTTGCACATTTTGCAAACACAAGATCTACCTGGATAATGTGGGCTAAAAGAAGTGAAACAATACCCTTTGAGCAACTGCCATTGGCTTAACTTCATCCCAGGGATGGAAAGCAGAGGCTTCCAAGGAGGGGTGGAGAAGTCAAATTGGCAATAGGGGGTCCATTCAATGATTCCCACTCATGGGCAGATAGTTCACTTTAGCTTTGAAAACCCATTTATGACTTTTCTTTGGGCTTCAGCCATTGGCTTGGATTCTGAGCATCTCTGGTTCCCAGCTAACTAATGGACTGGAAGAATTATCACAGACTGAGTGAGTCTTGCATCATAGGCTGTGATACAGACAAGAAGCCTAAAGCCTAGAGAGGCAAAGTGACTTTCCTAAGTTCACAAAGCTACCAAATGGCACAGTTCAAGGGTTCAAGTGCCCTATCTTCCAGTTCAGTGCTCTTTCCACCATACCACACTGCTAGGAGCTTTTGTTTTTGTTCTCTAATGGCAAACACATTGCTCGTTGTCCTAGGTCTTTTTGGGATGTAGGGATAAATACAACAATAAGAACAATCCCTCTCAATCTTCTTGCCCCAAGCAAAGATGAATTGTATATCAGAACTTCTGGCCCCATTTAAAAAATATTTTTAAAGTCCTCTCTGATGTGAGGAAGAGAAATTTTCAAGTACCATATGGCCAATCAGTGAGAGAGGCCAGATGAGATGAGAGAATAGTAGGTAAATAAGCATAGGTGCCAACTAAGAAATTGTGTTGGCATCCAGGTCAGCCTGGCCCAGCCATCCCTGTGCCCCCTCTGTGCTGGACTGATGTGTAAGATGAAGTGAAGTTCAACTCCAGAAGCTCTCTCAGCTACAACATTTTAAGGAATGTGGGTTACAGATGTGGCCATGTTGGCTGGTGCTTCTTCTTGGCTTTTTGGTCCTCACCTAAATCCTGGCACAACCAGAGTGAGAATCATGAAGTCATTGTCTGAGGCGCCAACAGCTGTATAAATGTGATCACCAGCCACCTCCCAGCCTGGAAAAAGAGAGGAGAGAGTTAACACCCTGTGATTTCGGATGCAGGGCAAATGTCCCCCAGGTAACACAGGAAGGGAGAGATGGCACCATCATTTGAGACATCCAGAACCAAAGTGCTTATCCAGATACTTTGGTAAAGACTCTGAAGCCCTCACACCAAGACCTTTGGGATATGTGCATGTTGTTTCTATCTCTGAAACTAAGTTTTGAAGGAATATATGTGCACAAGAAGTGGAACTTTGAAGGGAATGCATGTCATGATTGGCTTATTTTTCTCAGACACCACTATTATGAAGAAATGTGAACTTCGAAGAAACCCTGTGGGAGTGCAGGAAGTGACAGCTCATGGTGAGGGGAGAGGTGATTACCTGTCAGGCCCTTGTACTCAAAGTTGATCCCACTGAGAACAGTTGTTTCCATGTTTGTGGGCAGCGTGTTCCACCATTTGTATTCAAATCCCACAGCAGGTTCAGTCCCAGCTGGGCAGTGGACACAATCTGGGGGAGCCACAAGATCCAACATTCATCAGGAAGACTGCAGCCACCCTGCCTGAGCTGCTGCCACACAGACTAGTGGCAGCCGAACAAGGGCAGCTGCTGAGAGCTGTTGCACAAAGTTATATCAAACTGACGCAACCACATTCTGACAGTGCATTTAATAAGCTCAAGATGTAAATGCTGACCCTTCATCCCAATATCTCCACTATCCCAGCCATCCTCCTTGTGCACCGAAATTTCCATTTCAAAACTCATATGCACCTTTTGGTCTGACACATGTAGTTCACATGCATTATTGTCACATAAGTACTATGAAATACATTCACAATTGATACACAAATCCCCACAATTCCTTTTTTTCACTGTGCCATATAAGTTCATCTCAGCGCACCAAGCCTTCTAGTTAGCATCTCTGCCACATACTGGAAGCTTCTGTTGTGAGGACTGGGTTCCTTCAGGCCTGAGTCAGATTCACCGATACAATGTTAATTCTGACTCTGACCTACAGACAGGGCAGGCCCTGACCTCTCCTTTCCTAAACTTTGTCTGCAGAGGCAACTGCTCCTCACGCCCTCTCTTGGAAGGGCAGAGTCTGGGTTTATCTGGCTACTCTGAACATCCACGTGGCCCACTCATACAGAGGACATAGGAATGGATACGATGCAGGGCACAGGGCGGTAAGGAAGTTACCAGAGCCGTTGGAGTAGGAACCATAAGGACAGGGCTCGCAGGTGCTGTTGTTGGTTTTGAAGAAGCCTGGGTTGCAGGGTGGGCAACGGGTCTTTACACCAGATGCAGGCAGCTTCACCGCCCCCTCCAGGTCCTCGCCACAGATTTTCGGCTTGGCCCATTTGTACATGAGCTGTGTCTGTAGAGATGGATTAAGTATGGCTCAGCATGTGTGAGAGTTAGCAGGTATTTAAGACTCTAATTTGAGGATATGAGGGTGGGGGTAAGGGTGAGGGGATGGGAATCTCGGTGAGAATGAACACTCCACCAGGGTGGGGAATGTTGGTTAGGTCATTGATTTATCCTAAGCGCCTATCCCAGAGCCTAATGCATGTCTATGTTCAATAACTGCCTGAAGAATTTTGACTGAATGAAGTGGGACGTGTCTAATGAGGATTTTGGGACAGAAGGAATAGGGGACCAACTATCTTTCAAAAAGTTCTGATTCCACCGTGGATTCTCACTACTACCATGGTCACAGGAAAAACAGCTGGTAAAAATCCCAGAACACTAAAGGGCATGGAGTGCAAGGGCCTACATAAGGTCTGGGTAAAGAGGGGGTGGCTGAGATGTCCCAATTTGTTTTCCAAGTGGTACATTCTTTGCCTTTGTGTGTGTGTATGTGCGTGCAATAGCGGATAGAACCCAGGGGTGCTCTGCTACTGAGCTGCCTTCTTTGGTGCAGAGCCCTGAGACTCCTCCTTCCTTCCTGTACTCAGTCAGCTCCTCCCTGTGAAGAGCAGCTGCAGCCCCAGGCTGTGTCTTAACTTTACCCTTCCTGGCCCTTCTGTGAGTTTCAGGGAGAGGAGGATTTGGGCAGAATTGACTTGGGTCATCTCTTGGAGCAGCACATTTAGTGGCCATAAGAGATTGGCCATCCTGGTCCCTGAGAAACCACTGATGCACAGCAAAAATTACCAGGGCAGTCATAGTAGCCAGCTTGAGGTATGTCCCTGGATTTTAAAATATAGTTTAGAGGACAAACTGAAATCACCAGACAGAGTAGAATCAATGTGGGTGTGAAGCATGCAGGAGCCTTCTGTAAGGCGCTCTGTTGAATGAATATTCATGTGCACTCCTTAAAGCTCATGCCTCAGCAACCCCTTGGCGCCCCGTGCTTGGGCTGTGCTATGTGGCAGACTTTGGCTTCACCCCAGCACCTAAAGGTCCTGCGGTGGTCAAGTGAGGACAGACACCAGGCTCCAGGCAGCAGAGCATGCTATAGATCTGGAAGGCCTTGGCCTGAGCCCAGGAGAGGCGAGTGTGGAGCAGAAGGAAAGAAAGACAGTCACATAGGCATTCGTTATGTCTAGTAGGGAGAAGAGGATCAGGATGAATTGTGCCCATTTTATTAGTGAATCAAATGATACCAAGAAAATGTCCTTTTTTAGGGTGGGGGGACTAGGGATTGAACTGAGGGGCGCTTAACTACTAAGCCACATCCCCAGCCCTTTTTATATTTTATTTAGAAACAGAATCTCACTAATGCTGGTTTTGAACTTGTGATTCTCCAGCTCAGCCACTCAAGCTGCTGAGATTATAGGTGTGCACCACCACACCAGGTTGGTACCAAGAAAATCAAAGTGATTTTTACACAGTCATGCAGAACACCAGACAAAGCAGAACAGTTCAACTGAAAAGACTGACATTCTCTTTTGGCTTCTGGGGAAGTTATGGTGCTCCAAATATGGGGAGAAGGGTGGTGGTGAGAGATGACTGCGGGAAAACAGTCTCCGTTAGGAACCAGACTATTTCATGCTTAATTAGCAGAGAGAAAACTCAGTCGGCTTTCATCCAGCAAACATTGATGCATTCGAATAGCTAAGCATTATGCTTAGTGCGGGCTGCAGAATTCCTGACTCTTAATTCTATCTCCTTAAGAGGCTCTGGCTTAGGGATTAGACAATTCATCTAGAATGTCTAGTCTAAGATGGACCTCTCCACTTGCACCTTCCAGTCCATCCCTCTTCACTGATGCTGGTCCTCAGACTCACCAAGCACATGCAGCCTCCTCTGCACAGATTGCGCCCTCTGCCCGCAAAGCTCCATGGCTCCTCCCTTATCTCACTGAGCTCTGCTCAGTCACTCCTAGGCCATCCCTACCTCTTCTGAAATAGTATCCCCACTCTCTTGAATTCTCTGTCTCTTAATACAGTTTTATTTCTTTCTACCACTTATTCCCATTTGATATATTATGTACCCATTGTGGTCTACCTGTGTCTCCTTCCTCAATAAAATTAAGCCCCATAAGAGCTAGATATTCCTTTGGTTTTGTTGACTGACATGTACCTAGTACCTAGCACAATGTTCTAGCACACAGTAGCTGCTCAATAAATATTTTTTGGCTGTTGAAATGAACAAATAGCCTTCTCCAAGAGGACTTATCTGGCCCTTCAGGACCAGGTGCCTCTCTTCTAGGCTCTCCCAGTACCTCGAACACCCCTTTGTCTGGGCTCTTTTTCCTTTCTTCAGCCTCCCACACAGGACTATGAGTTCTGTGAAAGCAGAAGCCCATCTCAGTGCCCTGATTCCCCACCTGCACATCAGTTAGCATTCAACAAGTGTTTGTTGATTCAGTGCCAACCAGAGCACAAAGGAATTTTTCAAGACAGAAGGCCTGGGAGAAAGAAAAACAACAGAGACGGAACCAGTCAGCCCATTCTCCAGCGAGCCTGGGAGTGAGAACCAATTCCCAGTGCCAACCTGCAGGGACAGCGCTGGGGAGTCAGTCTGATGCGCTTGGTGAGGAAGTAAGTGGCACTGACAGGCAGGCATGCCCAGAGGGCCAAAGCAAATGGGAGAAACCAAGCAAAAGGAAATGAAATGGTTTGTGAAACAGCATATGGGAATAAGCCGTGAAATGAATGAGGCGAAAACAAGTTCCTGGCCTGAAAGTGAATGAAGCCATCTTGCTTTGCCCCTGACTGTCCTTGGAGTCACTGCACAGGTCTGTAGGGTTTTAGCTGGTACCAGCTTCACTGAACACTGGAACTCCCAATAGTGATAAAGCCCAGGGAGCAGGAGGCGGTCTACCTGGGGCTCAGGGGCTCCAAGGCTGGGCAACCCACCTCTCCGTTGGCATCACAGGCAGTGTGTGTGTAGAAATAATCTTTGTCTGTGCAGGCCGGGCGCACCTTGCAGGAAGAGGATCCTTTTTCTAATTTGCCAAAAAAGAAAAATATTTGAAGTTACATAAGAAAGCAAAGCCCTTCACCACTTGTTCATGACCTTGCATCTCCCAAGCCCTGGAGTACATCACCACACAGATGTTGTATGAAGTAGAGAATCCTGCATGCCTGCCCTACCCTTTGCTTCAATAGCATCACTTCCAGTTCCCCAATCCCTGTTCAGATACCTTTTGCACCTCTCCTGGGTGCTGATGAGTACTCTGTGGGGCAGTGGGTCAAGTGACCAGGTCATAGGCCAGCAAGGAGGGCAGTAGCTGGAAATAATATCTTGCAGATTAACCACCACCGACCTAAGTTCCCTGAAACCTGCCACAATCCAGATGCCTTAGTGTCCTGACTATGGGTGTGGTTTTTCTACTCCTGAAGGACTGAAGTAAAATGTGGTAAAGCTTAGGGCATTGCTTTTAGACTTTTATTACAAATCTTTCCCTGAATATTCTCTTAACATGCCTAACATGAAGGCCTATCACCTTGGAAATCTCTCTCCCCTTCTCAGTGCAACTGTCCTACAAAAATAAGGCTGCAATTTCCTTGGATTCCACTTAAGACAGAGGTTCCTTCTACTTTCCTAAACCCAAGTATTCCAGTACTGTCCTTAACCTTGACCCACACCCAATAAGAAAGGCTATCAGCTTTATCCTATTCTGTACATTTTCCTTCTGTCATGTTAGTTCTGCTCCAACCCTGTGAACCCCTAGAGATCAACAACTATTTTATGAATCTATCTTTATTTAAAACAGTAGATTTCACCGCTTGAACTTAAAAATCTTTTTTTTGAAATTTGAGAAAAAGAAGTTTCTTCTACCTAGAAAAATATGCATAATTCATGCAAATGAAAATTAAAAATTTTTCAGCAAATGTGTTTTCTCCAGAATAAAAACCACTGCTTTATAAAGTATACATTACAATACTCCTAGCTGCTACCACTACTTCTAATATGAATATTATGTCCCCTACAAGAGAACACTTAATGATAGTGACATGTCTTTCTCTATATACATTAGGGTGTATAGAGAGAATTAGGGTGTATGGGAAAACTCACTCCCATACCCTGCCCTGACAGGCAGCATGGTATAGTGGAATGAGATTTTAAGCTAGACAGATCTAGGTTTGGATCCTGTTTCATTATTTAGTAGCTGTGTGACTTTAGGCAAGTTACTTCATCTTTCTGAGCTTCAGCCCTCTCATCTGAATAACACTGTCTTCCTTGCTGGAGCCAGCATATGCCTGGCACTTTGGAAGTAGATATGCATTAGATGGCAGTAACAATTGCTACCTGCAGTTCGCAAATTATTTTTTATTGGGAAACTGTCACAGGAGATTTAATAAGCATTAAAAGTCTCTTTCCCTCCCTTCCAGAGAAGGGCTTATCTCTCCACTGATCCCTTCTTTTTGCCAAATAACTTCCTGTATTAGAGACCCTCCTAATTACAGTCTCGTTCACCTGCACGGGGACGTTTCCTCAACGGCACATTTCCCAGGTCTCTTCAGTCCCTGTCTGATTAGGCGGGAAAAAAAGGAACCACTGGTGGAGACAGCTGGGGTCTGCTCAGCTCATTTACTTGGTTAATAAGCAGGAGGCCCAATTTAGCATAAGGGATTCAGGGACTGCTGTTTTTGACTGACTAGGCCAGAAGAGATTTGAGGGGAGATGCTGAAAATGTGCCAATTCCCAGGACTTTATGTACTGGGTCTAGCAAAGTACAAGGTGTGTGTTAGAAAATGCATTCTGCACAAAGACCCTGCTCTACTTGTCAAATATTTGCTCAACCTGACGTCCTAGCTTCAGGCTTTAGAAAAAATGGTCCAGCTGTTTACACACTGGCCACTGTTAAAATGGTTTTCATAAATGATTAACCCAAATGCTAAGATAGACCTCACTTTGGCAGCTCAGGTTTCATCAAGGTGTTTAAGGGGTGCACTCATCAAGTTTGAAAGATCAGCCTAGATGCTTTTTTGGTAAAGGGAGCAAAGTGATTTGGATAGAGTTGACCCTGGGCAAAACTGTAAGAAGACAAGGTTTTTCTCAGAGGGCTCCAGTTCTTCTCAACATCCCTTCTCCTTTCAATATCTTCTCCCACCTCCACAAGTACAATGTTCTCACTCAGACCCATTTTATCAGAGGAAAAATTTCCCCTAAGGATTCAAGGACCTAATGAACACAAGGCCCAACTGGGTACCAGCTCAGACTTGGCAGCCCCCTTAACCTCTCTGAACTTCTCTTTACTCATTTGCACATGGGAAAACTCACTCCCATACCCTGCCCTGAGGAATAAATTGGATAATGTGTCAATTGTAAAATTCAATACATATGACTTACTATTGTAACCTACACCAAGAGTATTAAAGTGGAGTATCCAAACAAGCCTTAATGAAAAAGAATTAATAATAGTAGTACTTATTGCATTCCAGGCACCTTTCTAAATTCTTTATCTGTATTTTTCAATCCCCACAATAACACTATGAGGTAGATATGATTATTGTTGTTCTCATTTTAGAGAAAAATACTAAGGAATGATCACTTCTTGGCCTTTTGGCTAAGATCAAGGGTAGAAACTGGGGACATAGACAAGTATTGTGCCCAAGGTGTCATAGGTAGTAAGGGGTGGATCAGGGGTTGAACTTAGCCACTTAGCTCTGGGGTCCATATCCATCAGCTCCACATTCTTATTAGGAAATGGATCGCTGACATTAAACATGGCACAGAGGAATTAATCCTAATTGTCAACTCTTAGGTAGCAATGAGAAAGATGCTTTAAGTCAAACTTTTGTCCTTAACATCTCTGCTGTAAGTTCTCCAGCCTTCAACTCTGTGAGTTCCACCTTAGTTTATGTCCTGGATATCAGCAACTACAGCTGCTGCAAAAATTTCCAATTGTGGCATCTGCCTCCAGCCATTTTCTTCCTCCTTCACATGGCAGCCTGAGTGGTCTTTCAAAAGCATAGGTCAGGTCAACTCCCCCACCTCCAGCTTAAAGTCCTTTAATAGTCTTCACTGCTGATAAGATCAAATCCTGATTTTTTTAAAACAATTTTTGATTAACAGACTAATTGCACTATTATAGAGCTCAGTACAATATTTCAATACATATGCTGTGTGTATTGATCAAATCAGGGTAATCAGCACTTCCATCTCCTTATAATTTCTTTGATTTTGGAACCTCTGAGAACCTCTCTTCTAGGTTCTTCAAAAAATACATAATAGGTTATTGGGAACTATAGTCATCTCACTGTGATATAGGACAGAACTCATTCCTCCTATCTAATTGTGTTTTGGTACCTGTTATTCAACCTTCCCCAATCCCTCTTCTGCACTCTTCCCAATCTCTAGTAATCACTATTCTACATTCAGATAGACTTTGTGTGTGTGTGTGTATGTGTGTGGTGCTGGGGATTGAACCCAGGACCTTGTGCATGTGAGGCAAGCACTCTACAAACTGAGCTATATCCCCAGCCCATCAGATAGACTTTTTTAAAACAACTTTTTAGCAAATCTCTCTCTCTCTTTTTTTTTTGGCACCAGGAATTGAGTGCTTAACCACTGAGGCACATCCCTAGCCCCAATTTTTCTTAACCTGTCTTTCACCCATGTCTTAGCCTTAAATGCTGCTTTCCTTTACTCAATCACCAGCCATGCTGGATTGCTCCCCAGGCCTGTAGCCCTGGCTTCCACTTCTCCTATATTTGGAAGATATTCTTCCAAATATCTTGCCACCATTATATCACCAATTCATCTTTCAAGTCTTCAGCCAGTGCAGGCTCGCTTTCTCAGAGAGACCCGAACACTCTTCCTTTTATGCCTCTCCTACACACTACACCCAGCATTTCTATCCCAACCTCTACTGCGCCATAAAGAGTTACTATACTTAGGTGTTTTATAACCATGTTTCTGCTTTTTGACAGGTTGGAGAGCAGACACCATCTCCAGCTGTAGCACCAAGCCAGTCCTGGCAGGCACTCAGAATGTACTTGTATTTAGATGGGTCTTCTGTCAACCTCTTCATGCACGTCCCATCACAAGCTCTTATCAGACTCTGCATTTTTCCCAGCCTTCCACTGACCCTTTGGAAGAGTCAAGTCTCAAAGAAATGTGACTCTCTTTGCGCTTCAAGCTGATGAGGTGACCACCAATGTGACCACGCTCTTCAGAGTAAAAACTCACTTCCCAAAGGTGCAGATTGAGAAATAGATTTTCAAGGTGGCAGAAGAATAGATTCCAAGAATTCAGGCTCCAAACTTAACACTTTCATAACAGCTCTATGGATAAAAATCAGTTTATATAGAGTTGATTAAAACACTTCTGGGCAGATTTTCTAAAACCACCTTGCCATTCAAACCCTTGCACAATTGCTTAGCTTAAAAAGGAACCGGAGACAGACCAACAAAGGCCACCATTGATAGACGCAGAGCATTGAAGAGGAATAAGAAATTCAAGTGGCAAAACAGGAATTTAGACTTAGAGTTAAAAACTTCCCCCAAGATCTAAACCTTCCTGTTCTCACTGAAAACTACACTTATTTGGCAAGATCTGTGTCGATAAATAGGACTATTGTTTTAGGAATAATATAAGAGAAGCAGTTCACAAGGTCAGTGGCTGGTCTTGGCCAAGCAAACACACCGTAACACCTGTGCCAAGTGCAGTTATGTCTCTGTAGGGACATGGGAGTCTGCTCAAGAGAGGGCCTTGTGCTGGGTTTGCACGTGATTCTGTGTAAGAAAGGAAAAAGAACTGTGATGAAAGTTTTCAGGGGCAAAAAGGAAACTCTTTCTCTCTCCCTTCATAACTTGTTTCAGAACCTGCCTTGCAGATTGGACCTCCAGTACCAATCACTGGACTGCCTGGGCAGAGGGTCCTCTGGTGGCACTTCTCATCTTACACCAGTGCCTTGATGCTCCCTGGCACCTCAAATGACCAGGCCCTATTCCTCATATTGGGATGCTTTAGGAAGCTATCTAGTAACTGTAAAAATAGGCTGCTTCTAGCTGTCCCTCACTTTCCCTTAGACCAGTGGTTTCCAAACTGTGTTCTAAGGAACCCAGCATTTCTCCAAAGTGCCTACTTTAGATGAAGCTCAGCATGATGGTGCACACTTATAGTCCCAGCCACTCAGGAGGCTAAGCCAGGTGATCACTTGAGCCCAAGAGTTCGAGGACAGCCTGAGCAATAACAGCAATATCCTGACTCAAAGGGAAAGAAGAAAAAAACCTGTTTTGAATTCAGTGGAGGCTTAGTCTGATAAAATATCCTAACTTCCATCTTTAGACCTTGCTATGAAAATGGTTGTGCTCTTAGCCTGATTTGATCCATAAAGCATGCATGTATTGAAATATCACATTATATCTCATAAATATATACAATTCTTATTAGTCATCTAAAAGTAAAACATAACTTAAAGTTTGTGCTCATCAATATAGCCTCATGGTTCCTATAAATTAACTTTGCTGGTAATTGTTACACATTAAAGGACATAAATTTATATGTCCTTACTGTATCTGTTATTCATAATTATAACTTTTTTGTGTGTGTGTGGTGCTGGGGATTGAATCCAGGGCCTCATGCATGCTAGGTAACCACTCTTCCACTGAGCTACATCTCTAGTTCAAATGGTTTATAATTATAATCTTATATAATCTTCATTAAATAAAGTGGATTTCACTGCTTACAAAGAAAGGATTGCAATATCTTTCCCTATGGTATAGTTGGTGGAGATATGGATTGGCAAGAATCATCCAGGTTCCAGAAAGGAAGGGTTTGAGAACTGTCGTCTTCAGCTTGGCCTGAGGGATGGCTCTTCTCCCTGTATATTTGTGGGTACCCCCAACCCCAATCATTCTCACCCTCAGAAACATTACCTGAGTATTTGTCAGAGTCACATGGGTGGCAAGAAGTTTCTCCTTTATTTGAGTAAGAGTTGGCTGGACAAAGTTTGCAGAAAGAGGAGCCCTGCTTGGCTGCATACGTGCCAGGTTTGCAGGGGAAGCATTCTGAAGTATAGGCTACCCCTAGGGAGGAAGGATGATAAAGAAAAGCAAGAATTGAGCTGGACACTGAGGCCCTGGAGACTGACTCCCACCCTTCCTGCAAAGTCAAGAGGCCAGCAGGACAGCAACAGACTCGATCCAACCCTGCTCTTGGTACCTGTGATGGCAACATTTCTCACAAGCACGGGCTTGGAAACTTTGGACCACACTGAGAAGGCTGTGGTTCTCCAATAGAGGACATTATTACCCCGATTTAGCTCGACCTAAAAATGACCAAAAGGAGGCCTTAGTTCATCGCAGAGACAAGCATCGCTAACTTGCCAGTTTAGCCTCTTACCTGATAGGCAGTGCCTATTCTGACCCTGTCCCTCCCTCAGCTTTGCACTTCCTCTCACCTTAGCTCAGCTCCCCTCTCCCTGTAAGCCTCCCCTTACAACCTCTCATGCCCTCTTCCACTGTTCTCTGCATTGCATATGCCATGAGCATCACATATGACAAGACCAATAAAGGGACCAGAGAGTACTGGTGGTAGGGTGACTGGCATCCCTTTCTTCTCTGGTTCTCTAGTCTTTAAGCTGGAAAGCTGCTGGTCCTTGAGGTGAAGCCACAGAAGCAACAAGCCAGTCCACACCCATATTCCACCAACCAAGAGGAAAGAAACCAGGGCATCCTCATCACCTCAGACCACCTCCTCCAGGGACACAAGAATGGAGGCTCAGTGTGGAGGAAGCCTTTCCTCCTCGAGGAAAGGCCTTGCTTCCTCCTCTAGGGTCTCCAGGAGAAGGCTAGCGAGGTACTCACACTGTGGAATTCCCATCCTTTCTCTGTGGTTTTCATCCACCTGGAGTCATCTGCATTGGGCTGGCACTGGTCATTCTGGACCTGAAGCAGCAGGAGTTTGGGATCAGAGCTCAGCTTTCTAAGGAATTAAGAGCCTTGCCCTATGCTGCACAGCCCTTCAGAGGGCCCTTCTGATGGAAGAAAAGTTGCTAGTTTCATTTAGGATTGAGTTAGAGACATGAACCTTGAAGTGGGGTAGGGGCTAGCTACACACACAGAACATTGGAACATTGACACCAAAAAAACTAATTTACAACTCAGCCATTTATATGCTATTTTCATGTCTGGACAGGGCAAAACACCTAGAAAATTCACAGATTCTATTCTTTCCCCTCAGAGTCCTTTGACTTTTGCCTTTTCTCCTTGCCTCTTGAGGCCTCCACTCATTTGCCCACAGTCCTCTCCAGAGGGAAATAACTGTGATTTCCCAAGCATGACTACACTTGTGACTGATTCCTGCAAATGACTCTGAGCCTCAGAGGCTTTACCTCCCTCCCTCCCAGCACCCCCCCCACACACACCCTGCCCTTCGCCAGGGGCTTACAAAAAACTCAAAGATGATGCTGGAGTCTGGGTAGTAGTACTCAAAGTTAACAGTGCCAGACTGCTTCAGGTTGACCGCATACATCAGCGTGGCTGTGCATTCGTCCGTGTTGGAGGCGATGTAATCGCCCCGGGGAACCCACTTGGACCTGTGAGGGAACAGGAAGCAAGTTCACTGGCAGAAGCACAGCCCACCAGACTTCCCATCATGCGCAGGTATCACATTCTGCTGGGTCTCTGGGGAATTCCACACTTGTGCTTCACAAGCCAAAGCTCGGATCGGAAAATGCTCATTGGAGAGTGATAAAAGGAACTCTGAGGTAGATCAAGGAGCCTGGGGTACAACCAACAAGAGGAAGACAGACAGGTGCAACTGCACATTATGCAGTACTATGCAAAGGTAGATTGCAGTGAGGTCGGAGGTGGGAGCTTTTATTAGTTGCTCACTATCACCCAGGTATGGGAACCACGTGCTCTATATTCATGATTTCTTTCTTTTCTTTTTCTTTCCTTCTTTCTTTCTTTCTTTCTTTTTTTCTTTCTTTTTTTTTTTTTTTT
>PVHX01001035.1:0-23960 GCA_004024805.1 Geosciurus inauris | reverse complement strand
GCGCCTGGCTTCATGATTTCTTTTTGTCAATAAGAGGAAGAGCTGTTTTTTCCATTTAACAGATGGGGAAACTGAGGCTTGGTGAGTACTTTGCCCAATATCACAGAGCCATCAATTGGGAGGGCTGGAAATCAAACCCAGGTCGGCCTAACCCTAAATCTGTCAAGGTAAGTCAGTAGACAGTCTTCAGAACTCAGAAGTTCATCCAGTCTAGTCCAGCTGCTGTTCTGGAAACATCCACTTTAAGATGTGATATGTGAATGGTTTTTATGGGAAGGGGAAGGCCAGAGAACCCCAGAGACTATCAGTCTTGTCTTGTCTGTTTTGTCTCCTAAATCTGTCTCAACCCTATCCAGCCTTCCTCAGGGCTGTCTCCTGTTTCCCACCATACCATCTCTGAGCTAGCCTCCAAACTCTCCCCACATCCCGTCCTGCATCCCCAATCCCTCTCCACACCATGATAGGAGACATTCCCTAAAATGAGAATATGACTACACCACTCCCCTGCTCACAGACTCCCCCGTGACTGACTCCCTGTTGCCCTTAGGACAGGGTGCCAGGGTGCACATTCCGGCCCACTCCTTATATTTCAGCCCTCAGAATTTCTCTCAATTCCTCTGCCAAATTTTCTCTTACCCCTGGGCTTGCCCTCTTCCTGGAATGAACTTCCTCCTCCCTCCCTCCCTCTGTTTAATTCCTCCTACTGATTTAGAAGAAATGCCACCTAGTCTAAGAAGTCTTTCTTGATTCTGTTTCTGCTATAGATGCCCTTAATTTTGTTTCCCTTCTCCATAGCCACAACCTCATTACATTTCAGTTATTTTTAATATATTAGCAACTATTTAAGCACTATACAAAGGTATAAAAAGCACACAAGTACCAGCACCCTGCTTAAATAATACAGCACAGCAGAAGCCTCCATGTATCCCTTCCCCACTGCCAAGGGACCACTCTCCTGAATGTGGTATTTAACATCCCCATGGAGTTCTCTATATGTGTCTCTAAATAATATACTATGATAGTATTTTGCCTGGTTTTAAACTTCACGTAAATGGTGTCATACCTGTATGCTCTGAAATATACTTTTTGTGGGTAGAGAGAGTTTTAAAATGAAACTCTCCCCTACTTGTGTGTGCTGGAAATTGAACTCGGAGCCTTGTACATCCTAAGCATGCATTCTTTTTTTTTTTTTTTTTTTTAGTTGTAGATGGACACCGTACCTTTATTTTATTTATTTGTATTTTATGTGGTGCTGAGGATCGAACCCAGTCCCTCACATGCATCAGGCAAACGCTCTACCACTGAGCCATAACCCCAGCCCCTGCATTCTTTTTTTATAAGAACTTAATTTATTTATTTAATGTGGTGCTGAGAATCGAACCCAGTGCCTCACACATACTAGGCAAGTACTGTACCACTGAGCCACAATCTCAGCCCCCATTAAGCATGCATTGAGCTATACCCCTAGCCCTTCCTTTTTTTTTTTTTTTTTGTACCAGGGATTGAACTCAGGGGTACTCGACCACTGAACCACATCCCCAGCCCTATTTTGTGTTTTATTTAGAGACAAGGTCTCACTGAGTTGCTTAGTGCCTCACTGTTGCTGAGGCTGGCTTTGAACTCGCGATTGTCCTATCTCAGCCTCCCAAAGTACTGGGATTACAGGCGTGCGCCATTGTGCCTGGCCTTCCTTTCATTTTTATTACCATATAATAATCTTTTATATGACTCTACCATATTTATTTTATTTATTTATTTTTAAATATTTATTTTTTAGTTGTAGGTGGACAGAATATCTTTATTTTATTTTTATGTGGTGCTGAGGATCGAACCCAGTGCCTCACGCATGCCAGGTGAGCACGCTACCACTGCGCCATAACCCCAGCTCCCCATATTTATTTATTTATCAATCATATTTATTTATTGCTAATGGACATTTAGATTATCTCCAGTCTTTTACTTTGTGCACACTGCTATGAACATTCTTTTTTCTGTGTCTTCAGACACATGTCTGAGTGGGATGCTGCGGGCTCAGAGGGTATGTGAGCCTCCAACTTTCCCAGCTACTGCTACATTGTTCTCCAAAATGGTTCATCAATTTACACCCACCAGCAGTGTAAGATTCCCTGCTGCTCCACATCCTCTCTAATTTGGACCTGTCAGACTTTAAAATTGTTGTCAATATGATGTGGTAGGAAATGAGTGCCTAACTCTTATTTTCTTAATTACTAATGATGTTGAGCATCTTTTCTGAAGTATATTTGCAATCTACATTTCCTCTTCTGATCATACTTTATCTTCATTCCTCTTCAATCATCTGCCTTCCTAGTTGGCCTGTAGATTTTCTGAGGGCAGTGACCAAACTTAACTGTGCACTAATGTATCCCCAGCACAGAGTGCTGGGGCTGGCACTTAGGTGGGACTCGGGGAATTAAATAGACATTCGAGAAAAGGGTGATCAAAGACAATCCCACTGTTTCACTGCTTTGCCTGAGACCAGCCCATGTCTCCCAACTGCTTAATAATGGCCAGTTATAGGAACCTCAAACTAATCCACAGGGTTCTCCTGTGTCTGCCATAATAACATGGCATATCAGGCTCTTTCATGGTCAGTATTATTCTCAAAACAGAAATAGAAACTGAGCTCATTCAAAATGTCCCAGCTAACCGAATGGCATTGATTCTCCTTGTTGAAAGAGAAATTTAATGTATTCCACAGCATCAGCTATAAATAACTCCTGAGGTTTGATGAATAATTAAAAGGATGCCATAAGTGGGTTACATTTGCAAAATGCATCACAATTCTGATTTTTGTCAGAGTGGTCCCTGGTGAAGACATATCACATTCAATAAATAACAACATGTTTTGATTGATTTCTAGAGCCAGAGGCATTGCTCTAAATTCTTTACATGTATCATTTCATTCTTACCATATCCTTTAAAAAGAGTGCTTTTTTTTTTTTGGTACTGAGGATTGAACTCAGGGGCACTCGACCACTGAGCCACATCCCCAGCCTTTATGTAGAGACAGGGTCTCACTGAATTGCTTAGCGCCTCGCTGTTGCTGAGGTTGGCTTTGAACTCACAGTTCTTCTGTCTCAGGAGTGCTATTTTTATCATCATTTTTAGGATGAGGAACCTGAGGACAGAGGTGATTAGGAAACTTATCTTAGGTCATTTAGCTGTGATCTGCATGTGTTTTTCATTTTTAATGTTTATGGAGTTTTTTGGTTTTGTTTTGTTTTGTTTTGTTTTGTTTTGTTTTTTTGTGGTTGTTGTTTGTTTTTGGTAGTGGGAATCAAACCAAGGGGTGTTGAGCTACATCCCAGCTCTTTATATTTTTCATTTTGAGACAGGGTCTAAGTTACTGAAACTGACTTTGAATTTGTAATTCTACCTCGGCCTCCTGAGTAGCTGGGATAATAGGCATGCACTACTGTTCCCAGTTTGTTTATATCTTTTTAATGTCTACATCTATCTTTCTCTCATTCTTGTTTCACAGTTACAGTATTTGGTCTTCTGCATCTTCTTCTCCACCAGTGTATGACGTCCTTTCTATAACGCCCTCCTAATTCCCGTGCCCTCTTGCTTACCCTGGCCTCTGATGTCAGACTGTTTCCAGCACCGTAGCCTTGAGACATCTACCCAGGAACCATGGAAGATCCCCACAAGTCTCAGGCCTGCCATGGAGTCCCTGTTCAGTTGGTCTCTTTTGTTCCCAATGATTTATTTTGTGTCTACTTTGTGCCAGACACTGTTAGATGCTGGAAACACTGCAACAACCAAGCAGACCAGATCCTCTCCCATTTGAAACTTGAATTCTCTTCCTAGTTGAGGAGACAAACTTAACCAATAAAACTGTCCTAGATGTCATAAGAAGAATTACAAGGCGATGCAAGAATATGTAATATGAAGGAACTGGTTCTTTGAGAAAGTGAGTTTTAGGCAGAGACATAAGGGGTAAGGAGGAGTCAGCTAGGAAAAGGGAGGTGGAGAAGCTGTTCACAGGCCCAGAAGAGGGGAGGAGCCAGGCTGCCAATATGCAAAAGAGAGGAAGAGTACTTGAGAGAGGCTGGGGAAATGGTAGAAGGCAGAGGGCAGATGCCAGATGGACAGCACCCTGCAGGCTGTGGGAAGGTCCTCAATTTTACCCCAAGAGCAATGGTTATCCACAGAAGCCAGGGTTTTGAGTAGGAAAATGCTGTTGTTAGATTTGTGTGTTAAGATCAATCTGGCTGCTGGATGGATGTGGCCTGGAGAAGACAGGAAGTGGAAGCAGGAGAATAGCTGTGAGGTTGTGAGGCAGAGCAGGCAGGTAATGACTAACTCTGGCTTGGGTTAGGCTGGAGGCTGTGGGGCAGGAGGTGAGGCTGGCTTGGATGAGGCTGGAGGTAGTGGGGCTGGAGGTGATGCTGGCTTGGATGAGGCTGGAGGTAGTGGGGGAGGAGGTGAGGCTGACTTGGATGAAGCTGGAGGCAGTGGGGCTGGAGGTGATGCTGGCTTGGCTTAGGCTAGAGGTAGTGAGGGAGGAGATGAGGCTGGCTTGGGTGAGGATGGAGGCAGTGGGACTGGATTCAGATTGAACAGCACAGCCACTTGGGTTCTTGCTACCAGCTCAATTATTGCCTTTCAAAACCTCTCCAGGTGGCCATTTCCTCTCCATTCCTCCAGAGGAGAAACAACCTTTCCCTCCCTCCCAGGGATGTTGTGGGATGCTATAAGATCCTGGCTCTGAATGCTGGAAGCACAAGTTGCTATTAACCAGCCCACATTCTGCCTTGCTCGGAGGTAATGATTTTTGAATTCTCAGCGCAGTCCCCAGAAAGGAGAGAAACTCTTCTTTTGCATGGGTAGGAACTGACTGAGTGAGCCAGGTCTGTACCTTGTCCAGGATCAAGGGACATTCAGTCTTAGGATTTGGATGAGGGTTGGTTATCTGAATCCCACACGTTCCCTCTTCCCTTTTTTTTTTTTTTTTTAAATATTTTTTAGGTGTTAATGGATTTTTATTTTATTCATTTATTATTTGTATGTGGTGCTGAGGATGGAACCCAGTACCTCACGCATGCTAGGCAAGTGCTCTACCACTGAGCCCCAGCCCCAGCCCCACGTTCCCTCTTCTCCTGGCTTGCATCCTCTCTGGCTCTCTCTCTGCCTCTCTCTCTGCCCCCAGTGTTATCATGCTTATAATTTTGACACATAAAATTGAACTCCAAGATAACCAAAACTGGACTTTTGAATGCCTGCCATGTGGCTCAGACACTGTTTCTTGTGGGAGATTTAAGTATAGGAATGGGAGACATTGTTCCCGGTTTTAGAAACAAGTGCAGCACAGTTCTTCAGTCCTTTTTATTCGTTTCCTGGATACAAGAAATTTCCCTTTTCTTTCCCCCCACATTTATTGTCAACATGTATTTTTTATTTTATTTATTATTTATTTATTTAATTCTTTTGGTACTGGGAATTGAACCCAGGGGCGGCACTTTATCTCTGATCTACATCCCTAGCTCTTTTTATTTTTTATTTTGAGGCAAGGCCTCATCAAGTTGCTGAGCCTGTCCTTGAACTTGCAATCCTCTTGCCTCCCAAGTCTGTGGTATTATAGGCTTGTGCCCCTATATCCAGCCGTCCTTGTCGATATTTTTTAAAAAACAATGTATGATTGCTTTTTGCCTCTTTGCCCTCCACCTTTTACTCTCTTGTACCCACTTGCACGTCATACTGGAGATGACAGTATGGGGCAGTCCACATTTTGGGAATGGGTTTGAGTTCTAGACTCACCAGCTGTAAGCTAGGTAACAATGAGCCTCCAGTTTCTCATCTCTGTAATGGGAACCATAATACCTATTTCATGGGGCTCCTGTGCAGATTATAGAAAATAATGTGTGTAAAGCATCCAGCACAGTGTCGGGCATATTAAAGGCACATCTGAAATAAATATCTAGTTGTCCAAGTATCCTGAGCTTACTCTTCAACTACTGGCCAATATCTTCATATGCATTGGAAAATTTTTCTGGACATAGGGGTCTCCAGTGGTTTGGAAATCTCAGCCACCATGGACCAAAGCTCTAGTCCTATTCTATTCTCCCCAAATTTGTTAACTCTGATTAGGCAGAACCAGTTTTAGAAGTTAGCATGGAAGCCAAGGAGATATCCAATACACTGCAGATTGTGTTCCAGTCAAGTTGAGGAAGTTTACAGGCTGACCCAAACTTCCATAGTGGAAATCCAATTAGGTTTTTGTTTTAAATAGACTGGACCATTTGACCTTGTCCCCTTATCATCTCCTCTATTTCTTCATGTTTCTCATTGTCAAAAGTGAGTTGCCCGTCACAGGTAAGCTTAGGTAAGAGTGGACTGAGGTGGCGGTCACCTCTGACAGTCCTCTGACAGTCCAGAACTACTGCTGCCCTCTCCCTGGCAGCATGGCTTCCTCTTTACCTCTTTCCTCCCTGCACTGGAGGATGCTGCCCAGGGTGCCCAGCAGCCCCTTCCCCAGCGGGCAGGGGGTGTGTGTGCAAACTCACGAAGTGCAGTTCTCAGTGGACTCTGTGGCGCTCTCATCCATCTCCATGTTGGCTGAGAGGCTGGCAAAGCCATGGGGCAGCTCATCCCACTCGTCGAACCGGATGCCCGTGCCGAGGGAGTAGCGGCCCTCAGCGCACGGCTTGCAGGACTGGTCCTTCATATCCAGAAACTCCCCGGCATTGCAAGAGAAAGCTGGAAAGCAGGGGAGGGACAAAGGAGGGGTGGTGAGGTCACTGTGGCCCCTGGAGAGGCAGATGGGCTGAGGGCATTCTAAAGGGAACAGCTAGGGATCTTGATCTTGGAGTTTGGCTTACTAAGATTTAGGGACATGGCACATACTGTGTAATACTATTTATATGCAATATCCAGAACAGTCAAAGAAATAGAGACAGAAAGTGGACTTATGGTTGACAGGGGTTAGGGGAAGTAGGGAAGGGGCCTGAGGAGAGATTGTCCAAGAGATGAGATTTCTTTTCATGATTACAATGTTCTAAAATTAGGGTGGGAATGGTTCCCCCAAGTATTCTAAAAGCCACTGAAATTTACCCTGTAAGGGGTAAATTTTATGGTGTGTAAATTGTATCTCAATAAAGCTGTTATTTTAAAAAATAAAAAAAATTTAAGGCTGGGCAGGCTCTGACTTGCTGTAGGACTTTGGGCTCATTCCTGATGATCTTGATTTCTCTGGAGAGACGCCCCAGCCATTCTTGAGCGCACTCCAGGGAGGAGGATGCCAGCCCCTCTGGGTGATACATGGTCAGTCTTCAGCCTTGAATTTCCCCTTAAGCCTTTGTCTTCTGTCTTTTCCTTTCTGATTCCACTGCTACCAAGTTAATTGAGATTCTTGAGACATGTTAACTCAACCATTGCAATTCCCTCCTAACTAGTCCCCTGTTTCATATTTTTGCTTATTCTGTGGTCAAGGTTATCTTTCTAAAATGCTGAGTTTGTATTTTGTTCTCCCCCTCTTTTTTGTACTAGGGATTGGGCTACATCCCCAGCCCTTCTTATTTTTTATTTTGAGACAGGGTCTCACTAAGTTGCTGACGCTGGTCCCAAATTTGTGATCCTCTTATCTCAGCCTCAGGAGTTGCTGAGATTACAGGTATGTGTCACTATGCCTGGACTGGTTTGTTTTTTTTTTTAAATCAGGTTCTCCTCCTACATTGATTATAGAATTAAGCTCTCAGCCTGGCATTCAGAATCTTCTCCACTTTCCCCACAAACTATTGTTCCAACCTGATCTCCCACTGCAGACCTTTCTCCACCTCACCCTCTTTGTTACCATCTCTGTGTGGCCTCCACCCTGGGCCTCATGGTCTACCTGAGTGTGTTGCTGTTTCTACCTCCAAACTTTTGCTTCAATGGTCCCTCCCAGCTGCTCCTCATCACTAAGCACCATTCTTTCTCACATTGTATTGCCACATCACATTTTTCTGCCACCTACTAGGCTCTGGGCTCATGGGGGATGGCTGGCTCAGTACTGGCACAGACATTGCAGGAGCTTCATGAAGGTTTGCTGAAACAATGAATGGACAAATGGATGTCTGCTCTTCCCTCCAAGCTAGGAGCTCCTATGCCCTATTCATATTTGTGGTTCACACAGCACTGGAATGTCATAGGGCTTACACGTAGTAGGAGCTCACCATATCGCCTGAGTTAACTGAAAATGGTTCACTTGTTTCATGCCACAGTTCTGCTCAGAACTCAGCAATATCCATTCATAAATTTAACAAGTTGTTCACCTGCTGAACCAGCCACTGAGCTGAGCTGACTTTTTAAACACCCTCAATTTCCTTTCCAACTCTTTGAATAATTCCTTAATTCTAGCCCCTGATTTTTATTGTTATTTCCTTTGTATTCCTAAAAGAACAGTTGAGGAGAAATAGCAATTGTGGGAAAGTTGCCACTACAGAGGCAGGGACAGGACTGCAGCAAGCCACTGCCTTCCTGATTGCACAGTCAAATCCACAGTCAGGAAGATTCTTGTCCCCAGAAGTGAGGCCCACTGCATTTTAAGGTCTGTCTCTGCAGAAATTTATCGTCTCTGGCTTCTTTTTCAAGAACGAAAGCAATCAATGTTCCCTAAATGCCTGATTTTGGCTGGTGAGTGTAGATTGGAGATAAATGCACAGGCAAAAAGAAAATGAATGCTGACAAAAACCAAGTACCTAGGTGGCACATGGCTGGAATTGCTCATGCCATGTCCACCAATGGTATTTATTTTCTTTCTTTCATTTTTCTTTCTCTTTCTTTCTTTCTTTCTTTCTTTCTTTCTTTCTTTCTTTCTTTCTTTCTTTCTCTCTTTCATCTATCGATCGATTGATCGATCGATCGTACTGGGAATTGAACCCAGGGGCACTCTACCTCTGAGCTACGTTTCTAGCCCTTTCTATTTTGGGGGGGAGGGGCAGGTGCCACGGATTGAACTCAGGGGCACCCAACCACTCAGCCATATCCCCAGCCGTATTTTGTATTTTATTAGAGACAGGATCTCACTGAGTTGCTTCGTGCCTCGCTTCTGCTGAGGCTGGCTTTGAACTCATGATCGATCCTCCTGCCTCAGCCTCTGGAGCTGCTGGGATTACAGGCATGTGTCACCACACCTGGCTGATTTAAAATTTTTATTTAATAAAAGCAAATTCAGATGCCCAGTTTGCATTCATGCAACAACAGTTCTGCACCAATTTCAACAGGGTTAGGGATGGGGACTAATTGGGGGAAGATCTGATTCCTTAAGGCAGTTGCACTATCAGGAAGAGCCTAGCTTGGATACAGGAGGCTCGGGGTAAGGAGGTTACAGCTGACCAGGAGGAAGGCTCTGAAGCAGGAAGACTGCTTACAGCACTCGGTGCCCTTGACGGGGTCAGGGAGGCTGGTGCACAGGCCTGGAGTGTGCGGCACGGCGACCCTCCACCTGGAACCCGTGCTGTCACACGCAGTGTACTCATAGTGGTACTCCGACTGCAGGGGAGAGAATAGTGGGCAAAAGTGCATTAGCAGTAATCAAACATTAACAATTTTATGCCCATCACGGGGGTTGCTGACACTCACCATCACAGTAACAGCCTGGGAATTCCTGGCAGGAGCCAAGGCACTGCCAAATGATGACGAAGCTTCTAAGAGAACTACAATAATGTGGATCATTTCTTTCCACCCAGTCATGGTCTAGTCCTAAAAATACATTTTTTGTGTGTTTTTGTACTCTCTTTGATGTCATGTATAAAATATCCTGATAGAGCAGAAGAATAAGGTAACAGAACAAACTAAAATCAGGTAGGGTTTTTCTCATCCCAAACGGTAGAATTTAAGAGCAAGGACATTCTACATGCAAGGGCTGGTCCACAAAAAATTTACAAGGGATCCTTACACAAGCTGTATTTCTAGTTCCCTGTGTTACTTGCTCTCTTCTCCCCAGAAAGACTACGAATTCCCACTTGCATAATGAAAATGTCATATTTAGCCCAAGCAGGTGATGTGCTCTCAGCACGTGAGCCTCTTCATGCTTAATTTCTCTGTGTAAGAGGATCTCCCTGCTCAGTTCCTTTACCTGAAGTAGAATAAACTCAATAGCAACAACAAAACAGTCAAACCAAGCATTAAAATAAAACAACAAAAAGCACTACTCAGGAGAAAGAAAATATAATCAATGTGCCAAATGCCTTTTACTTTTTAAAAATCTTGCAAAAAAAAAAAGACAGACCACAGAATTAATGATGACTTTTGTCAGATAAGTATTTTACAGTCTGCACTTACCTTACCCCAAACTATACTACACCTATCCTTTGTATTATTGTATCCATAAGAAAAATAGAATGAATGACCTCCTTCCACCCACATGAAAGCATGATTGTATAACATGTACAGATGTAAGAAATCGAGACTAGAAATGAGACAGTTTGAAGTTTGCTAATCTATTGTATCAGGTTCAAAAGGAGAAAACTTTGCCTTTTGTAAAAGGTAGGAATATTGCATCTCTTCTGTTCTATGATTAAAATTTTTTTCACATTTTACATCTATGAAATCAAAGTGTGTCTTATAATAGATATGGTAAGGAAGCACTGTCAGATTTTAACTGATAAGAGTCTTTTCTTTCTTTGTGATACATAAAAAGTGGTTTGTCTCATAAGCAGTGGCATCTCAGATGTGTTGAAATATGGTGAACATGTTGTTTCTCATTTTGTGGTGGAAGAACTTTAGGATGAGGAGAAAACAATTTCAGCCTCCATTTTTATTTTCCTCTCTTAAATATTCACTAAATACATACTGTATGGCTAACATGTCGAATTCTGAGCTGTGTTCAGTACAGCTTGGGACAGCAACAAATGAACCTTTGAGGTGAACTGAGGAGATTGGGGACCAGTGAAGGAGTATGGGAAAGACTGGGGCCTAACACTCAACCAGAATCTTTGGTTCTAAATTTATTTATGTATTCATGTTTGTATGTGTGTATGTATGTATTTTGGTACTAAGGATGGAACCCAGGTGCACTTTACCACTGAGCCACATCCCAAGCCCTTTACATTTTTTATTTTGAGACAGGGTCTCACTAAACTGTTGAGGCTAAACTTGAACTTGTGATCCTCCTGCCTCAAACTCCTGAATCTCTGGGATTACAGTGGTATACCACCATACTCAGCTGGCTTTGGATTTAGATGTTGGTGTCACAGAGGAAAGACAGGACATCAGGATGGGAATTCTTTGTACCTTTGGGCTCCCAACTCCTTTGGCCCATTTTTCCTTTTAATTTCAGTACTTTCCTCATCTCAAAGGATGTGAAGGTTAAAAAGGGCAACTAAACATACATTGATTCCAGTTCTAAAAACAATACTTTCAAAAGGGTTTTTTGGCAAGAATGAGGGATAGGTAAAACCCACAGTATGTAAGTTAAATGGACAATTAAGTGAAGGCAGAAAGGATTTGGTGTTCTGCCTGTGAACATAATTGTCCCAGCAGTTTACAGTGTCTTCACAGTTCCCAAACACCATCCTATCTGATCTCCACAGCCCCCAGCAGGCAAGCAGAGCCGGGTTTGACTTCTTCATGGTACAGATAAGAAAACCAACTCTTGATGGGGTGATTAGCTTATCCCACATCACACAGCCTGTAAGTCCCTGGGGTAGAACCCAGGTCTCCCCAACAGGAATCCTCCTCCACTTTCATAGGTCTGATCAAACATAAACTCACACTGGGCCAAATTTAACAATCATGTCTAAAACGTTAAATATGATTCTGTTAGTTATGTGCCAGCAGCAAGGCTAGGCTGGCTTCTGAGGCCTGAGAATTGGTGTTAGAATACCTAACCTGCTTGAGCAGATAATTTTAGTTCAGTCTAACTGCATTGAGTTGGCCTTTGAAGGCACATGGGCCAAGTTCATTCCTTTTCTTTCTTTTCTTTTTTTTTGGGGGGGGGGTACTGGAGATTGAACTCAGGGGCACTCCACCACTGAGCCACATCCCCAGCCCTATTTTGTGTTTTATGTAGAGACAGGATCTCACTGAGTTGCTTAGCGCCTCGCTGTTGCTGAGGCTGGCTTTGAATTCCGCGATTCTCCTGTCTCAGCCTCCCTAAGTACTGGGATTACAGGCTTGTGCCACTGCGCCCGGTTCTCATTCCTTTTCATCGGCTTTCACTTGCTATCTTTTGGGTGCCACTTGAGTGGGAGGTTTGCTGGGTAAATAGTGGTTCTGAGACTTAGAAAATTTCCATTTCAATGTGTGCTAATTTTCTTAGGCCACTTGGGAATGTGCCCACTACCCAAGGTTGCTGGCTTGCTGCAGCTGTTTCAAATCTGAACTACGCTTCAAAATCGTAACATTCAAAACATAAACTTAGAGTTCAATCAGGGAATAACTGGAAAGCTTCTGCAGTTATATTCTGTGTTCTATGAACAATTCCTTGACACTACCTCAGCTTACCCAGTGATCCACCTTTGAAAGCAAACAATCAGCATACTGTACAAATTCATGCAGGAGTTACACAAACATGTTCAGTGTGTATATCCAGCACCCAGTAACTTCCTCCCCACCATGTACAAGTAAGATGACACATGTACAAATCACAATGTGAGACACAGCAGACAGTGGGTGCTGCCCGTTCATCGGAGAAATAATGGAATGGTTTAGAAATGAAGGGTGGAAACCTTTAGTTAATCCATGCCCCTCTAGCATCACCTAGCCATGTAAAATTCATGGGCACCTAATAAAGGAGAGGAAAAAATCCTGAAGTTGCGATCTGCTTTGCCTAATACTGAGCTATCTGTTGGTAACACTGATCCTACAGCTTTAGAATAATTCATTCAGACCCACAATATATTTAGTCCTTCCTATCTAGGTATTAAATGGACCATGGGAAAATAAAATTGCCAAGTCAGGATGATACATAAATGGAAATCTGTCCTTCTTTCCATCATCCCCATTCTTTAAAAAAAAAAACACATCTTAGTTTTAAAAAATAATTTTCAGTGCTTGCTTTGGCAGCACATATACTAAAATTGGAATGATAGAGAAGATTAGCATGGCCCCTGCGCAAGGATGACATGCAAACTCATGAAGTGTTCCATAAAATAATAAGAATAATTCTCAGAGTAATAGAGAAGAGAGTAGAGGTTGACAGTAATCTATAGGTTAGATGCTAGAGAGGATTTGGTTGCCATCACTGTGGATGACAGATGAGGTTTAAGCTGATGTGCTGGTGACAAAGATATATGGTCCACAATAGAGGTGGTGGGATGGCCATAAGGACCGAGGTGTCCTAAGTAAACAGGCAAATTAAAAGTGACCCTACCACCCAATTACCATTACGTGTGCTCAATTTCTGTAAGCCACAGTTGCCTCATGGGACAAAGGGGGTATACAAATACCTGCTCCATAGACAGGACTGCTATACACAGTTGTATGGGCTATTCACCAGGTTTCCTGGCTCAGGGCATGAGCTGAGATTGTGGTGTGCCTCATTGTGGGACTGCATCTGCCCAGACAGGGGTGTCTTTTTTCCCATGTGCACTAGATTAGCTATAAGCATAATTGAGATGAGATAGGTCAAGCACTTAACACAACAGGTTTTTTAATTTTCAGAAGAACTCAATGGGGTAAGTACTATTATTGTACTTTGTGTGTGTGTGTGTGTGTGTGTGTGTGTGTGTGTGTGTGTGTGGTGCTAGGGATTGAATCCAGGGCCTCACACATGGTAGGTAAGCACTCTACACTGAGTTACACTCCAGCTCCTTATTTTACAATTTTACAGATAAGAAAACTGAGACCTTGAGAGATGAAGTCACTTGCTCAAGGCCACACAGTGATGGGATTGCCAAGCCAGGATTGGACCCAGATTATCAGTCAGAGTCTGGTTCAAGGGTGCTGGTATTTGAAAGCAGCCAGTATAGGCCCCTGTTACACTCACAGAATGTGTCTGGGGCTGAATTCTGGCTCTCAAACTGCTAGAAATATTACAAGGAAAGCCAAGTGTGTGTGTATGTGTGTGTGTGTGTGTGTGTGTGTGTGTGTGTGTATACTTTTTTTCAAACAAGGCCCAAGGGTTAAAGACTCAAGCCCAAGGCAGTGTGGAATGGGAAGGCAAAAGTGAATTTTGAACCTTGTTGAAAGACCTCCTCTGTAGTGGATATCTATTGGTTTGGGCTGCCCAGTGTCCATCCCCATCTGTGCTCTTTGGGAGGGTGCCCTTTGGGGGGATAGACAGCCTCATTATATGCAGTCTTGGTGGGATTATCAAATGAGGTGGCCCGCCCTCCTCTGCCATGGGATGGGCATATGACCCATGCTAGGTCAGTCACATGCTCTTCCTGGATGAGTGAGAAATGGGACGAAGGGGATGAGGACATTTAGCTTCTGAGTAGAGAAATTAAGGAGGTTGAAACTGGGGGAGGGCTGGGGCAGGAGAGTGGGCTGCTGTGGGTAAGCCCCTTCTTACTTCTCAGTTCTGCCAAGGCCTGGTCTTGGTGCCCACCAGCACCTTCCTCAAAATCCAAATGTACAATAGTGGTAAGAATGATGATGGCAGGTGAAATAAGCCTGTCACAAAAGGAAAACTTCTGTATGAGTCTGTGTATATGAGGTGCTCAGAGCAGTCAAATCCATCCTGTGGTGAGCAGAATGGGGAGTTGCTGTTTAATGGACAGAGGTGCAGTTTTGCAAGATGAAAAGAGTCTTGTGGATGAATGGTGATGACAGCTCAGCAATGTGAGTGTGCTTGGTGAATATTTAAAAATGGTTGAAGCCAGCGCGATGGTGCAAGCCTGTAATCCCAGCACTTTGGGAGGCTGAGACAGGAGAATCGTGAGTTCAAAGCCAGCCTTGGCAATAGTGAGGCACTAAGCAACTCAGTGAGACCCTGTCTCTACATAAAACACAAAATAGGGCTGGGGATGTGGCTCAGTGGTTGACTGCCCCTGAGTTCAATCTCCAGTACCATAAATAAATGAATAAATAAATAAATAAATAAATAAATAAATAAATAAATAAATAGTCTGAGATGGGGCTGGGGTTGTGGCTCAGCGGTAGAGCACTTGCCTAGCGTGTGTGAGGCACTGGGTTCAATTCTCAGTACCACATATAAATAAAATAAAGGTCCAGTGACAGCTAAAAAATATTTTTAAAAAATAGCTGAGATGGTGAATTTTATGTTATGTGTACTTTACTATAATTATAAAAAATGTAAAGGTTATGCCACAGGTCCTGCAGAATATGCCTAATCTTTGAATTATTCTACTTAGAGTAGGCGCTTGATGATGTGGTAGTCTAAATTTAAGAAACATCTCTTTTTTTTTTTCTTCATATTAAACACCTTTATATGCACTTTCAATGAACAGTATATATATATATATATTTATATATATTTTTTATCAACCATATTTACTATACCCATTCCCCTTTCCTGCCCCCCGCCTCCCCCATGTCGCATCCAGTGTAAGAAACATCTCTAAAATAAAAAAAATTGCTAAACTTTTTTAAGGAAAAATATATTTTTAACTTGCCATCAAATTGATTGACCAAAACCAAACAGACACAGTGAAAGCAGCGGAAGACGGCACAGGGAGCAGTGGAAGGCAGCAGAGCGAACAGCATAGTAGTCTCCCTGGATGTGCTCCTGGAGTGGTGGTTCCCTGAAGCTTATTTGTTTGATGTTAACAATTTTCAAAAACATTCCACTGTAGTTGTGCAAATAAATATTAAGTGCTAAAAACAATTCCCTAAACATCCTGTTCCTTTAGAATTAAAATGTACAAACCCTGGAGATATTGTTCATTTGGAACCTGTCAGGTCTTCCACATTCTAGGGAAATGATGCCCACTCGTTCCATATTCAACAAGCCTTTATTGAGAGCTTAATATGTACTGAGTCCTGGTGAAGTCTTGCATCTCAGAGAGAGTTCCAGCTAACACAGAGATGACATGTGCATGTGATAGGGAGTATGCTGGCAAGGATGGGTGGGAAGCGTCATAAACATATATATATGAACAGGATTGGGGATGTAGCTCAGTGGTAGAGCACTTACCTGGCCTTCGTGAGGTCCTGGGTTCAATCCCCGGTACCACAGGAGAAGAGAGAGGGGGATTTAACTGACATTACACACTTTTGCTTGTCCCCACTCCTGCAGAAAAGGGCCTTAGTGCCTAAGGACTCTGGCAAAGACAGGAGCATATATTTCTGACTGACCATTGAACAAAGCAGTTTCTTTTCTGACTGATGGTGTTTGAAAGCCATGACAAGTCAGCCCCCCAGATATTTAGTTTAGTTGCTTAGAAATAACCTCTGCAACTGCAGAGCTAAGAAGGCAGAGGTGGTTGATGGGAACTGCCAAAGGGACAAGCACTAGGAGATTTTGTGGCAGTGGGGTCTCTGGTCTTACTGGCCTTCTTACAGCCATAGCATTCTTCCAATCTAGCCGACCAAGGGTGCCCATCATAGGTGGTCCAGCCTGGCTGCAGAGTCAAAGGGTATCTCCCCAACTTGGGCCTCCTGGGATTAACACAGGCCTGCAAAGGTGCTCAGGGAAAATGAGGGCTAGTGGGTGCTAAAATAAGCTGTCTGAGAGACAAATGGCCTAGGTGGTTATTCAACTCCTCTGGACCCCAGTCTCAACTGCAAAATGAGAATGCTAGACTTATGCAATATCTTAGTTCCAACATTTCTTCTAGTTCCAACACCTATCATTTTGTGCTGGTACCTACATGGAAATCTATCCTTCCTTCTCTCTTTTCCTTCAAAATAACACAAATTAGTTTTTTAAAAAATATGTTTAGTTGGAGATGGACAGAATACCTTTATTTATGTGGTATTGAGAATCAAACCCAGTGCCTCACACATGCTAGGTAAGTGCTCTACCACTGAGCCACAGCCCCAACCCACAAATTCGTTTTTTTTTAACATTTCTCTTTTTTATTCTTTTTTCATTTTTTATTTGTTCTAATTAGTTATACATGACAGCAGAATGCATTTTGATTCATTGTACACAAAT
This sequence comes from Geosciurus inauris, assembly GCA_004024805.1. NCBI lineage: Eukaryota > Metazoa > Chordata > Mammalia > Rodentia > Sciuridae > Geosciurus > Geosciurus inauris. The sequence continues at coordinate 6,955 of PVHX01001035.1, read as the reverse complement.
GGAGCACAACTTTTCATTTCTCTGGTTGTAGAGGATGTAGAGTCATATGTCAACTATAGAACAGATAAAAATACAGACTAGAACAAAAAAGAAAAGAAAAATCAGCTATAAGCCTACCAAGCAGAGATATCTACTCCCCACCCTCCTTTTAAAATTCCACTTCTGTATTTACAAATACTTATGTTGAGGATTGACTTTCATGTAGTAAGTAGCAGGGAGGAAACTAATCCTGACCCAGAAACAGGTCATCTCCCAATGTTTTAATGCCAGGTTCCCCATAAATGTGTATTGTGTGCTGGGTGAGGGACAGCCTCAGATAACTACTTTTAACATCTTGATTATTTTTCTGTACAGATGCATTTAAATTTTCTATTTTTTTCAGTGCTGGGGATTGAACTGAGGGCCTTACACATGCTAGGCAAGTGTTCTTCCACTGAGCTACAACTCCAGGCTTGCCTGTGCCTCGCTAAAAACAAAGTGAAAGGCTGGGGGTGTAGCTCAGTGGTAGAGTATGTGCTTGGCATGTACAAGACCCTGGGTTTGATCTCTACCACCATAAATAAATAAGCAAATACAAAGCGATGATCACATGGTATATAGTTTTGTATTCTGATTCTCACTTAATTTTAGGTCACTAAAAGCACTTTCCCTGAGCCAAGAGTGGTAATGCATGCCTGTAATCCAAGTTACTCAGGAGGACAAGGCAGGAAGATTGCAAGTTCAAGGCCAGCCTGAGAACTTAGCAAGATCCTGTCTCAAAATAAAAAATAAAAAGGACTGGGGATGTGGCTCAGTGGTAAAGCACCCCTAGGTTCAATCCCCAGTACCACCAAAACAAAATAAAACAAAAACCCACAAAACACTTCCCCATGTCTTTAATGGTTGTGTCATAATTTTTTTAATCCATTCTCCTATTGTTGGACACTGAGTTTTCCTTATTTTAAAGTGTACTCAAGTGACATTCCCTCTGTGTCTCTATTTCCTTTGGATAGAATCCCAGAAGTGGAATTATTGGGTTTTAAAGTATGAGTTTCTTTAAGACTCTTGGTCAGGAAGGGGGATTTACAAGAGAAAACAGACATCCCTAAGTCTTTAAGGATGTAACTTTTTATTATGGTAAATTTCAAATACATATTTTTAAAAAACAAAATAGCACAATAAGCCCCATATATACCCATCCCCCAGCTTTTTTACCCATTCCTGTTCTTATTTCATCTACTTCACCTACTCTCCATTAATTCCACTCACTCTCCTCCTTTGAAATTATTTTAAATAATTATTATTTTAAATATGGTATAATGAATATTTTTAAATTAGTTCTTAATTTTCTTTTAAGGTAAAGTTTAGATATATTGAAGCGAACAAATCTTAACTGTACAGTATTGATGAATGGAAACACTTTTTTTCACGTCAGGTGGGTAATATGCTGATGTGGTAACAAGGTTCAGAGGGAGGCACATCTCACACAACAGCGTGAGCACCTAATCATCACACGATGAACCAAAAAGGATGGAAACGCCTTTAGAACATTAACAGGGATCAGAGTAGCCAACTAGAGACTGTCGGCTGAGGAGGGGTAACTCTGTGTCTACTATCCCCTAGAAATAATCCAGAGCCAGACAGGTGTCACCCACTCTGAGTCTTCAAATCACAGAACCACGGCTGCATGAAGTCGCAACCATCCAGAGAAGCAGGTTGACACTGGCTTGGGTTTGTCTTGGCTGGGTGTTCAAGAAACAGGTTCTTAAATAAACCTAGGTTTTGACTAGAGCCAACTGTGACTAGAGGCCTAGGGCTCCAAGGCAGGCCACCTCTGGCTTGTCCCCCATCTGCAGTCTCATCTCTCTTCTCCTCTCACAGTCCCTGGTCAGCAGATCCTTCTGGAAGAATAGTGAGGTAGAGGCAAATGCCATTGAGCTGGGGACAGCAGGTCAATAGATAGTAGCTGACTCAGTAGGAAGTGCTTCTTTGCTTAGTAAGCACCTGACCCAGACTGAAGCAGATCCCATTAGTTAACACCAGGTTAATGGAAGCTTTTGTTACTTCTGGCATTCTCCCCAGAGTCCCCCCACTGCCGGGGAGAGACTAGCCTTTGCTGCAAAGTAAGAACGAGCTCCATTGGAACATGAAAACTGCAGTGAAATGTCAGAATATGAAACATCAGTCCCCCAGATGACACTTTCAAACAGTCCAAACAGTCTTATCAGAGTTTCCTGAACTCCTGTTCTGTGTTCCTTTTTGTGTCAGTGGGTCCCAACTTGGGTACTGGGTGCAAGCTCTGAGGCAGAGCGACCTGACCTGACTTGTCCATTGTGAAGGGTAGAGGCAGGAGGAAGACCTTTCCTATTGGTCAGCTACTCAGACCAGAGCCCAGCTTGTGGGCAGCCAGCTTCTCCCAGTCTCCCTCCCTCCTCTCACTCTTTTAGGACTGCTGGCTCAGAGCATGTCTCATGGGTCCTAGGACCTGGATATCTCAGCTCTAGCCCTCTGATGATGATAATTGATTATCTGTCTGGTCATCAAAACTGCTTGGAGGTCATATTAAAAGCACATATTCCTTGGCTCTATCCCCCAAAATTCTGATTCTCCTTTATATCTTCTTCCCTTACTCCCTCATTAAAACTCAATTTTACATGCCTCAAGACTTATATTCCATTTGGAAATAAATCCAGTAGACAAATTCCTCATAAAGCCAGATCCCTAACCTATGGTCCACAAACCACTTCCCCCATAAAACAGGATGCAAAGTTTTAGGCATGTACATATTTTGGGGCAGCAGGTCCATAGTTTTTATTATATCCTCTAAGAAGTCTATTATCTCTCTCTTCCCTACACACTCACACACACACACCAAAATCTGACATAATGAATTAGTGATTTTAAAGTAGCTTAATATTTTACAAAACCAAGAATGTTCACATTTGAACAAGGTAACTGAAATACTTTTATGCAGTGATTTTTCAAATTATGCTCCAGGGGTTTAGAAAGCCTGCCCCAAGGAATAGGAATAGAGAGTTATCCCTTTAATGGAGTAACATTTTTTTTCAAATATCTTTTACATGTGTACATATAATATGTCAAAATGCACTCCACTGTCATGTATATCTAAAAAGAACAAATTAAAAACTTCAAATCTCTTTTACATGTTTATGTTTCTAAGTTAAAATTTTGTTTGAACCAAAAGTTTCACACACCAAAAAAGTTAAGATGGCAGAGTTTTTATTTGAATGAAGGAGATGCTGAAGGTGGAACTACAGGCCCTGAGGCAGACTTACAGGGGCAAGGATGCCTTCTGGGCGTTCCTTTAAGCAATGTATGCAGTCATTTCCTCTACCTATAAGTAAGACCTCCTCTCCTCCAGAACAGGCACCAGACCCAGCAGCAGCCCAGCCCTGGCTGACTATCCTCTTTTCCACTTTTATGTTGCTATGTCGCCTAGCAACATAGTACCAGGCAAACTGGGGCTCCCAGACTTAAAGAGTCTGGGGGAACCCTGGCTGTACACTGACCCTTTCTTAGCATGTTCTATTGCAGCTTCTATTTTGACCAACACCTGGCAGAGATGGCTCCTAGTCACCCTGTGGACACGTCACACAAAGCAGATACTGGGGCTGCACACAGCTGGGGCACGTGGTGCCACCACACTCTGGGCCAGGCCAGACCCTGTCCTTGCTATCTAACCTGTGTGTAACTTAAACTGCCTGTCCATTAGGGGCAGAGCATTGGCCTGGAGGCTCCAGGAAGACACCAGGCAGTCTAGTGAGGGAGACAGCTCTGGTGTGGTAATCACAGCCACCACAGTTAGCAGCTGTGAGCGTCCACATGCCCAGCGCTAGGACGGCACTTCTCCTCCTCCATCCCTATTTCCTTGACCTCCCTGTGCACAGCCACGATCTGCTCTCCTTCATCCCACTCAACTATGAGCCCTCAAATCCAGAATGGCTTTTCTCCCACAGCACTTCCCACCTTCAAACACACTTTATAACTGAGTTGTTTACTATATTTATTGTCAATTTCTACCCCATCACCATCCCAGATCTATACGAACATGGCTCTATAGGCCCTGGCACCATAAGCTCTGTAAGAACGTGGACCTTTGTTTTTGTTCATGGATGTAACCCAAATGCCAGAACACTGCTTGACACAGTGCTGTGCATGAATTTTTGCTGAATGACTGAATGGTGGAAGAGGATGTGGCCCTAGAGAAGCTCTGGAGCTGTGCAAGGTGCTGGGATTAGAGCCAAAAGATCTGGACCCTTTCTTGTCCTGCCACCAACACTGCATGAGCACGGGTTAGTCATAAACATCCCCTTATCCATAAATCAGAGATGTAGTGTCCTGTTAAAATGATGAGACAGAATCCATCCCCAACCCCGACAAGTGAGCAAGACCAGTCTCTCAGGATGATTAGGAAAGCTCTTCATAAACTGGTTAAAATAAAAAAGGCCAGCTACTACTAAGACCTCTCTGAAGAGGGTTTATCAAGGAACCCAAGCATCCTCTTCTTTTTCTGGCTGAGAAAACAGAAAGAAGCCCCACTGGCATTCCTGGCCTAACAGCAAAAACTCTCTGCAGCGAGACCCTCCTTGATTTTCCGCTTGATGTTCTGGCCTGCCCTGATTCTCCCTTTTCTCTAATGTGTGTCTTCTCATACATATGGAACAACATCTGTCCTTTTTCCATTTCTTCTTTCCCAGCAACTCCCCAAAGCTAATCTCTCCAAGACAAAGGCTGGTCACTGACATTTATGGCCCTCAGTAACTGCAGCCAGACCATTGGGTGCAGAGGGCTTTTCAGTATTGGTTGTAAATATCCCTAGGATTGAAAAGGCTTTGTCGCAAAGAAACAAAATGCCCCTTTATAAATTCCAATCTCTTCCTGATAGGTGGAAGTATGGTATACACATCTGTCTACAAGGCTGGGCTTTATGAGAGTGTATTTCAGAGAGTGCTTCTCTTGCTTTTTAATGAGATCAAAATGTTCCATTAAATTGTTGTCACCTGAGCTTTTAATCATACAAGTCAGAATGAGGCCAACAAGGGCCTGGCCAGTGCAGACCTTTCCAAGGACACAGCCTGCCTGGATGTGTCAGCTGTTTAGGATGGAGAACGTGAACCTGGAGGACAGACTTCTACACTGTCAACCAGTTCAACAGACAGGGATTCTTTAACTCTGTTGGAGTAAATATATCTGAGCAGCTGCAACACCAGAATCTCCTAGAATTTGGTTTCTCAAACTGGAGTCCCTAGACCCCTGGGAGTTCCTCAAATTCTCTAAATTAAAAAAAAAAAAAAGACTACTTTTGAGAACAGTTTTAGGCTCACCACAAAATTGAGAAGGTACACAGAATTCCCATGTATCCCCTCTTCCATAAAGAGACTCTCCATTATCAGTATCCTCCCAGAGTTACACACTTATTATAGGTGATGAACCTATACTTATGTATTGTATCACCCAGAGTTCACCATTTACCACTCTTGGCACTGTGCATTCTATGGATTTGAACAAATGTATAATGACATGTACCCACCACTGTATTATCATACAAAGTAGTTTAGCTACCCTAAAAATCCTATGTGCTCCACCTATCCACCCTCCACCAGCTTCTGACAACCACTGATTCTTTTCCTGTCTTCATAGGTTTCCAGAATGTCATATAGTTGGAAACATATATTATGTATTTTTTTCAGATTAGCTTCTTTCACTTGATAATATATATTCAAGTTTATCTCACATCTTTCCATTGCTGGATAGCTCATTTTGAAACTTTAAAATTCTATTATCATTGATGTTATTCTTTTATTTTTTTAATTTTTATCCCCCGGGGATTGAACCCAGGGGTACTTAACCACTGAGCCATATTCCCAGCCCTTTTTTATATTTTATTTAGAGACAGAGTCTCGCTAAATTGTTGAGGCTGGCTTTGAACTTATAATCCTCCTGCCATAGCCTCACAAACTGCTGGGATTATAGGTGTGCACCACCATGCCCAGCTTCATTGATGTTATTATTATTTTTTAATTGATGTTCAAAGAATTTTTTTATCTTTATTTTATTTATTTATTTTTATGTGGTGCTGAGGATCGAACCCAGCGCCTCATGCATGCCAGGCAAGCACTCTACCACTGAGCCACAACCCCAGCCCCATTGATGTTATTCTTTTTTTTTTTTCATATTTAATTTATTTGTTCTATTTAGGCTTACATGATAACAGAGTGCAATTTGATTCATTGTACATAGATAGAGGATAACATATCAATTCTCTAGTTTTGTTGTATAGAATCACAACATATATGCAGTCATACATAAACTTAGGGCTATGATGACCATCATATTCCACCACCTTTACTGTCCCCATGCCCCCTCCCCCCTTACACCCCTGTGAACAGAGTTCCACCATTGTTCCCATGTTCTTCCCCACATTATGGATCAGCACCTACTTATATTGATGTTATTTTTAAAAAATTAATTTAGCATTGGGTGTGTAACTCAGTGGTAGAGTGCCTGCCTAGCATGCACAAGGCCCTGGGTTTCATCCCCAACACTTAAAAAAATTGATTTGGACATATCTAAATTAATCTGGATAATCACCTTCCCTCAAGAACAGCTATGAGATTCCAGGGTCTGCTTTTGCCTTTGTGCTGACATCTGCTATCTCATTTAATGTGGCTGCAATTATTTCACATTCCTTCCTTAGAAGAGTGAAGTCCACTCTTACACTCTTGGCTTTGAATCTGGGCAAGCTCATGACTACATAGACCAATAGGTAAAATATAGTGGAAGTCACCATGTGACTTCCAAGTCTAGGTCATAAAGAGCCACTTGGCTTCCACCCAAAAATGTATCTAAACATGGATTCATTTTCTCTCTAGCCTAGAGTGCTTAATTTTTTAACCTAATGATTTGTGTTTTTTATTAGTTTCTGAAATTTTCTTAAACATTCTCTCTGGCCGGG
>PVHX01001034.1:195336-234399 GCA_004024805.1 Geosciurus inauris | reverse complement strand
AAAAAAAAAAAAAAAAAAAAAAAAAAAAAAAAAAAAAAAAAAAAAAAAAAAAAAAAAATTAAACAGGAAGACTGAATAATAAATAATACCTAAAGGAGCTTTGAGGCATTTAATGGCCCAATATATGTACAATTGGAGAGGAATCATCAGGGAAACTGAAGAAATAATGACTGGGATTTTTCCAATTAAATGTAACTATATAAGCCCACAGATCCAAGAAACTCAACCCCAAACAGAAGAATTAGGAAGGAATAAAAAGGGAGCATGATAAGTAAATCTTTTAATGGAGAGGTGTCAGCCTCTTTGTGTTATCACTGTCACCTTTATAAAATCCCATAGGTACAAATTGAGACAATTGCCTTTTAAAGTTTCCCCTTCTACAAGCAAGCCTCTTCCAAACTTAAGATTACTGTTCTTAAGTCCAGCACTCACAGTGTTGAAGAAAACGACACCACTCACACTTTGAGCAGCGCCCACTGCCCATCAAATAATGTCAAATCACTTCCTCACAGAATTCAGTGTTGTCCAGAACCTGGTCCCAAGCTATTAAGGTAGCATTTCTCCCAAATTCCATTTATCCGAAGTAGTACAAGTAGTTGGAAAGGAAGGACAGCCCCTGGGCCAGTAGTCAAGAGAGTGGTGGTTATTCTTGTTCCTTATTGTCACCTCTTTTTAAAAAAAATTTTTTTTAGTTGTAGATGGACACAAATATCTTTATTTTTATGTGGTGCTGAGGATCGAACCCAGTGCCTCACACATGCGAGGCAAGTGCTCAACCACTGAGCCACAACCCAAGCCCTCTTTATTGCCACTTTGACATCATTGGTCCTTCCTCCCCACCAAATCCTCCTACTGTTATGGAACATGTGTTGTCAGACCACAGTATCTGCTACACTTCCTTGCTGCATCATCAACAGGCCTTCTGGTCTCCTCTCTTCCACTGAAGTTCTCAGACCTCATTCTTGATATCCTTGTAGGTTGGTGATTACCCATCTTTTTCATTTTATAACACATAGTGAAAATAACATGTGGGCTGGGATTGCAGCTCAGTGGCAGAGCGCTTGCCTCACATGCGTGAGGCACTGGGTTCCATCCTCAGCACCACATAATAAAATAAAGTGTCCATCTGTAATTTTAAAAATATGTTAAAAATATATGTACAGCATCCTGAAGCAAACTGAATGGGATGTGATGATCCTTAGGTGAGCCCTAGTGTTGTAGACAGACACAGGGTAGCAAGTTGCAAGGTTCATGGTTTTGATTTGTTTTAGAAATTGGTAAGAGAAAGGTGTACTAGATCCAGAAGAGGGAGAAATTGTTGCTGCCAGAGAGAACAGACAGTTGCTTTAAGTGAAGACCTTGAGAGGAAGAGATTTTGGGCTCCAGTATGCAACATGGAAGGATTGGCTTTAGATAAGGGCACAGACAGTCTAGCTATAGTGCCAGACTGGTGGAAGGCAGAGCGTGCGGGCACATGCTCACATTTCATGGTGAGAAAATTACAACTCATTAAATGGAAACTGTTTTCACAGTATGAGAGGAAGAAATCAGTTGGGAAAAAGAGGAAATAGTCATGGAGTTTTGAATGGAGAGGGCATAGGGTAAAATAGTTACATCCTTAAGTGAGACAGCTAACATAATAGGGAGTTTTAATTGCATTTCTGGGCAGTATTGAGAGCCATTTCAAATTTGTGGTTATAGTGGAATAAAAATGAAGTTTAGCATTAGACCCAAATGTATGTGGAGACTTCGTCTAAGATACAGGTAGTCTCAAATCAGTGGGGTAAATATGAACTTTTAAATAAACAATATGAGGACATCTAGACAACCGTTGGTAAATTAAAAAAATCAAACTAGATCTATATATAAGGATAAAATCCCAAATGGATTAGAAATCTAACTGTACAAGGTGAAACCATATAAGTACAGGGAAACAGAGGTGAAGTCCTAACTTTGGTGTAGGGAAAAGATTTGTAAATGTAACTCAAAATCCACAGGTAATAAAAGATTTTAAAATGTGACTACAAATAAATGTTGGTGAGGATGTCGGGGGAAAATGTACTCATACATTGCTGGTGGGACCGCAAATTGGTGCAACCACTCTGAAAAGCAGTATGGAGATTCCTCAGAAAACTTCAATCATTTGTCCCAGTTATCCCACTCCTCAAAGTCCTAAAGGACTTAAAATCAGCATACTATAGGGACACTGCCACATCAATGCTTATAGCAGCTCAATTCACAATAGCTAAACTATGGAACCAATCTAGGTGCCCTTCCGCAGATGAATGGATAAAGACACTGTAGTATGTACACACAATGGAGTATTACTCAGCCACACAGAGAAGAAATTATGGCATTTGCCAGTAAATGGATAGAACTGGAGACTATCATGCTAAGTGAAATAAGCCAATCCCCCCAAAACCCAAAGGCTGAATGTTTTTTCTGATGTAAGAATGCTAACTCACAATAAGTGGGGAGTTGGGGTAGGGAAGAATAGAAGTACTTTGGATTAGACAAATGGGAATGGAGGGAAGGGAGGGGGAATGAGAATAAGAAAGATAATAGAAGGAATTAGACATAACTTTCCTATGTTCATATATGAATACATGACCAATGTAATTCCACATGATGTACAACCAAAAGAAGAAGAAGCTGTACTCCATGTATGTATAATAAAAATACATTCTACTGTCATGTATAACTAAAAAGAACAGAATACACACACACAAAGGAATTAATTAAAACCAAGAAACTGAGTGCAGTGGTGCAAGCCTGTAATCCCAGCATTTTGGGAGGCTGAGACAAGGAGAATCACGGGTTCAAAGCCAGCCTCAGCAATGGCGAGGTGCTAAGCAACTCAGTAAGACCCTGTCTCTACATGAAACACCAACTAGGGCTGGGGATGTGGCTCAGTGGTCGAGTGCCCCTGAGTTTAATCTCCAGTACCAAAAAAAACCCCCAAGAAATAGAACAGTTTTAACTCTTTGTAAATTTATGCCACTGTAAATACTGCTATTTTTCTTTCATAATTGTGATGTTTATTTAATACCTATTACTTGTGTTACTTTTTCATATGGACACAAAAAGTACATTTATTTTCATTGATTAAAAATGACCAAATTTCAAAGTATCCAAAAAAAAAAATATGACTACAAAAAAACCAGCAAATTTTGTAAGACGAGATACCTGCCCCAAATCAAGACAACTGACAAACATGGTGGAAATAAAAGGACTTATAACCTTGATATAAAAAGAACTCAAAAAATGAAGGATAAAGACCAAATATGTGGGAAAAAGACAAGAAGAGACAATTCACACACATGGAAGAGATTTAAATGGCCCCTGAACTTGTGAAAAAAATTTTAAAATCATTCATAATAGAGAAAGGCAATTAAAGCACTTTGGGAGGCTGAGGCAGGAGAATTGTGAGTTCAAAGCCAGCCTCAGCAATGGTGAGGTGCTAAGCAACTCAGTGAGACCCTGTCTCTAAATAAAAAAAATAGGGCTGGGGATGTGGCTCGTGGTCAAGTACCCGAGTTCAATCCCCAGTACCAAAAAAAAAGGGCAATTAAAGCATAGTGATACAATTTATCATATATCAGGCTGGTAAAAATAAAAAAAATGTAACAACACAGTCTGTTGGTGAGGCATTCTTACACATCGGTGGAGAAAATGCAAACATACAACTCCAGAGGCTAATTTGGCAATACCGCACAAAACCACAAGTACACACACTCAGCCATCCCAATTAGGAATCTACCCTGATGATAAATTTCTAACAGTACAAAAATATATATGCACAGGCTATTCATGGATGATAGCAAAATACTGGAAATAATCTAAATGCCTGTTCATGGTTTATTAAACCACAGTATATCTGCATCACAGAGTACTACACAGCTATAAAAAAGAATGGCAAAAATTTCTATAAATTGCTTTGCAGAGTCATTTCTAGATATGCTGTCAAGCAAAAACAATAAAGCTGATGATTTGTGCAAAAAACAGGAAGGATTATACCAGAAACTAGACAGATTATCAATATGGTGGGAGAAATGGAGGATGAAAATGGAAGGGAACGGGTGAGGAGAAGAGTGACCTTTCTTTGAGAAGCTCTGTATAGCTCTCCTAGAAATGTAATATTTCATATACCCCCACCTCCCAATAACTGAAACCAACTATGACAAGGAGAGGGTACCCAAAGTAAAATAAAAACACCAGCCGGGTGCAGTGGCACACATCTGTAATCCCAGCACTTCGGGAGGCTGGAGACAGAATCACAAGTTCAAAGCCAGCCTTGGTAATGGCAAGGCGTTAAGCAACTCAGTGAGACCCTTTCTCTAAATAAAAACACAAAAAAATAGGGCTGGAGATGTGGCTCAGTGGTCGAGTACCCCTGAGTTCAATACCCAGTACAAAAAATAAATAAATAAAAAATTAAAAAAAAAAAAAACACAAAACATCAACAGATCAGCTTACCTGTATTACAATAAATTGGAAACTAAAAGTAACTACGGAAAATATTCTCTTGTCTGGATAATGTAAGGCCAAGAGTAAACAAAACACTAATACATTCTGTAGTTAACAAATGCATGTTTCTCACACACATATAGGTTGGCAATTCTGAAAGAACTTTATGTGTATACTAGAACTCAATGAATAAATAAAAAGACTAGTTAGCCATAGCTGGGTTTCTTACCATAAAAGAAAGACATTACAAATAAGGAAAGGCAAGGGAATACTAACCCTGTAGTGAATGGGATTCTGAAGAGAATTTTGAAATACTGACGTGTCTCTGTGTGAGTGAGCACATCACATTCATTTCCAGGCTGTTTGCGGAGAGGGCCTAAAAGCAGTAATACCCTAATGACAAAGAGCCCACATTTTAGAGCCCAGATCTTGATTTCTAAATACTGTTCTCTAATAAAAAGAACCAGGAATCCTTGAAGAAGTGGTTGACCCAGCACTGGGAGAGGGAAAATACAAGTGTGAGTGGAACACCTTGTGGTGCCAAAGGGGGTAGGGGGGGCAAGGGTCCCAAAGAACACAGGAGTTACCTGATGGAGCTATGAATAGCCAAAGCTGAAGCAATCTGAGGGAAAAAAAATTGATAGTACATATTTGAACCCATAGAATAAATATCCATGAGTCCACATAATATAATCAAATAAGCTGGGAGAAAGGATAGGTGTTCCTTAAAAGAATCCCAATTCATAAATGTAGGAAACAGGCAACTATCATATTAACAACAGTTACAGACAAGATGCTAAAGTGGGTGAAAATATGAGGTGAAACTTGCATAGTCTCAAAGTATCTCCAAGGTGTTGAGCAATAACAAAGGGAAAGATAAGTGACTTTGGAGAAACCTGGTAGAAAGCACCTATCCACATAATGTAGGTCATCATTGCCTGTAATAAGACATACCAAATATTATTGTATCATTTCTGGGGTATTCTTGCCCAAATGCACAACCTTATTCTGATTATGAGAAGACATCAGACAAGTTCACAACCAAGTGGTACTCCAGGCTCTTGCGAGCCACTGGACAAGGTGGACAGAGGCAGGCTGGGGCAGGCTGTCTCCCTCCAGCTGGTGCAGGGCTGCAACTGAAAATGACTTTCTTTGATGGTACCACTTAGAATCAGCTTGAAAACAACATACAGTGTAGAGCAAGGCCCCCATGGAGCTGACTAGGAGCTCACAGTGAACTGATTTTAAGAAGCTGCAGCTGTGATTATTTTTAGTCACAGGGCTCAACCAGCTTTCAAAACCTGCTAATAAGAACTCCACTGTAGCCAGCAAATAAAACCAGTACAAAAACTTAGCTTTTAACTTAATTCAACACCAAGAATCTACTTAGCTACGAGGAGCCAGCTTAGAAGGTAAATGAGAAGATGACATCTTCCACTGAAAATTTAGATAATTTTTCCATTTTCTAGCTCAATCAATGACCAAGAAAGATGACCACTGATGAATACCTAGCAGCATACTGGAATATACAGCTATCACTTTTAAAAATGAAACTCCAAAGTAAACCTGACTTCTGTTGCTTCTTAGTATTCTGTATGCATTTTGGACAAATCATTTCAACCCCTCACCCCAACCTTTAAAGATAAATGCGTTCTAAGACAGAAGTGCTAACAATTCACTCCCTGAACACACTTGGGGTATTTTCTGCGAGTAGTTAGTTACTGGAGTGGGAATGGAATTTATTGGTTTGCATCAATGAATACCCATACCGGAACAGCTAACGCAAAGGAGGCAACAGCTGGCTGGCTGCTTCCTAAGCCTCTAGGGCTGCCTAGACAATGATCATGTGAAAATTGTGGGGTCTGGGACAGTCTGTCTAACCATGTCTCAACATAAGGCAAGGGGGCCTGCAGGTGAAAAAGGCCCTTGTGAAAGCAAGGAAAATGAAAGAGCTTTTGGGGAAGGGGATGCCTGGTGGCAAAGCCAGTGCCTTACTGTTACCCAGGCAAACATGACAGAGTCTAGATGTACAGTAAGAGCCAGTCTGTTTTTACTGGAGTGAGTGCAGGAGGCAAATAGTTTACAAGAACCTCTATCAATGTCTTAACCATTTGATAAAAAGTTCACTATAATATTTATTGTATAATGAAGAAAAACAACACATTCAGGGAAAATTGAGATTAACTTATTTTTCTTAAAAGGTTCATCTCAAGGATGGCAACAAAGTCCAGCTTGTGCCGCCAAACGGTTTTACATGATCAAACCGTGTACAGCTTCTTGTGTGAACTGTTGACTACAAACATTTACCAAATACATAAATCTCTTTTAAAAAAGCCATTTTAAATATAGCAAAGCAGTGTCTTCTTGCACAGCAAAGTGAAGAGTTTCTACAGAGAAATAAAAGTTTTACATTTGTAAAATCTTTTTCACATTCTAATCATCTAGCTTTTTATGATCCAATGCCAGGAGTTTTCAGGTTCCTTATTTACTATGTATTTCTTGTGCGCATGATGGTTAATACAGAAATTATGTTAATGTATTATTAATTGTCCTTATAGTTAAAATGGCAAAATATGTATTGTTCTTTTAGAACAAACCCCTGATTTAGTCTATAACACAATGGACATAATTAGGGCTCAAAAGATGGAGTTTTGATTGGGACCATCTGTGTAAATACAATGGTGACTTTCAGTGCAGTACCAGTTAGGGTACCAAAGGAAGTACAGCTGTTGGGAACTTCCTTTAACCAGTGCAATTTAAGCTTTTTTTGTTTTTGTTTTTTAGTAATAAAATATGTCTTCTGAAGGGATAAAATCTTCCTGTGACAGTGTCTTATACAAAACACATGAGTCTAAAAGGGTAAGAAAAGTTGGTTTCAAAACAACACCATTAGTGTCTTCCCCATTCTAGTTTTCTGCCAAGAGATGTGGATGTAATGTGTTCACACATGGGTGTCTGGGTGAGGCATGTCTGTTAAGTCCATATGCTCCAAATCACACTGGGTGTATGGGAAAAATGTTAACAGTCAATTATTCAGTTCCTGAAAACAGAATACATTGTTACTTGGTCAATGTAATTTAAATACAAACTCCGAGCCTTGTGTAATATTATTTTAGAAAACAGTAGTTGTACTGATTATAAACCTGCATAGAAAGAAAGACTATTAAGATACAGTCAGAAAAGCCATCTCATAAGGCACACAAGAAAATAGACAGTAAATGTGAATGTGTTAACTCCTATTCCAATATACAGCAGAAGTTCATGAACATGCATAAATAATAACAAAAGGATCACTTAACACTTTCAAAGCTATAAATGGTTTACAAAGTGGTAAGGATTATCTTGGAAATTCAGTGTTGGGAGACTGTCTTGTTTCCATCAGGTGTAACTGTATGAAGAAATGTGCCTGTATGTAGTTCAGTAAATTAAGTACACTTTAAAAGAAAAACTAATCCTTTCTGAATAAGAGCCAAATGCCTACACTGAAATGAAAAGAGGAGACAGAACATCATCCTCCCTTTTTGGCTTTTACCAAAACTTACTACCCAAACTGCCATTAAAGTAGAATCTCCATTCCTCGGCCTGCGAATGACAATGCCACAGGCTATTATCCTGTACCTAATACCTATGTGTCAGTCAGGAAATCTGGCTGATGATTTGTCACAAATAGCAGATGAGGGAAACGTGAAAAAGAACTTAATGGGGTGGGGGCAAAATATAGGTAAAAATTGTAGGTAGCTGCTCAATATTAAGTTTAAAATATAAAATAGCAGCAGTTTCTAAACCCTTCGTTTGAGTTTCTCAGGACAAGGAGTATCTAAAAATTTATGATAAAAGATATACAGGACTTTGAATTTTGTTCATGGCACAAGCCCAGTAAACGGATGAACTTGTTATCACTAATGAGTTGTCTTCTTGTAAGAACAAGGCCTTATTGAAAATTCAAGCTGAGGGTGGCACTAATTTCAATTGGAACAGCAAGAGTCATGCCAAGATCTGCACCATAAGAGAACTGCTCCCCAACACCAGCGTGTCATTGCACAGAACAGTTGATAATAATAGTATATTTTGTAACCAGCTGCATCATTCTATATTTAGAGGGTCAAGGAAAAATGATCCCCTTCCCCACAAATATTTTTCTCTAATCATTTACCACTTATAAAACCTCTGTGCTCATCTACTATTTTGCCATTTTCTCTAATATTAATTAAATTACGTCATCTTTTTCTACTGTACTTTTTTCCTCACAAAAGGCAAGTTTTAAATAATGCCTTATAAAATCTGTTACAACACATTTTATATTTATGCAGGATGAACTTAACACCAATTTTTTGCCACTTTGCTATTTATATACACATATAAAATATATAATGATGCTCACCCCATACAGCACAAAGATTACAATGTAACATCACACATTCACCACCAGTGAGGGGAGAAACCCCTTTATACAATCCTTTGAAAAAACTGGGCTAATAATTAAAATCCAAAGTACAGTATATTTAACAAAATAGTAAATATTAAACAGTGAATACTCTACTTAATGACTTTGCCTTTCCCCCCCAAATTGGCGGCAATCCACAAAAATATAACTTTTTAATCTGGTGACCATACAATACATAGGTACTTACATCAAATGTGATAATATATTTAAGATGCTATATACACAAAGAGTTTGGCTCAACTTTTAATTTACATATAGATAATAAGTGTTCATGGCTTTTTTTTTCCAAGGTTCTGCTTGCGAGATATTTGTTTGTTTTTTCCCCTCTTAAAATAAATCTAAAAAGTTAAAACAAGATAAAGCTATTCTCTAAAAACAAAACAAAACAAAAAAACAAAAAAGAAAGTTACAACATACAGCTTTGGCTTATATAAATAATTCATAGCAGAATGTGTTCAAAAGTAGTGAATATAATTTTATATATAGTCATCAATTCATAAGGGTGTTTTCTTTCATATAAAATATACATTGAGCTAAAATCAGTTTAATTTTTAAGATATGAATGTAAAAAGAAACTTCTGATGTATTCCAATTATAACTTAATATATTAATTTTATTTTGTTAATGTTCTATATTTCTAGGCTAGTATTTTCTGAGTATCTCATGCGTATTTTCTACCCTCTCTTTTTTATTAGCTAAAGATCACTTCTTTGACCCGATACATTTTTGCACGTGCAAAACAGTTATGTGTGGGGCTTTTTTGTTTTTTTTTTGTTTGTTTTTTAATATCAACAGCCCTTTCCCATGCACCCCTTTGCAATAGAGATCCATGCCAGGTTGGGTAAGTAATATAAATGACATTTTATGTACAGTATTGCTTTCTTGGTTCCTGCTTTTCTACTGCTCTGTTCTACAAAGCATTTTTTCTGAAGTAACTACAGTCACCGCACAGTTAAATAAAACAAGTAGGGGGCCCTCTAAGTTTCTGCAAGCTAGTGTGGGAGAATTATATATGGGTACACGTTTCTTTGCAAAAACTGGTTATCTTATGAAACAAGTATTCCAAGGAAGTGCCAGTCTGATCTGTGCCTACAGGGTGCTTTGTCTGCCATGGGACACACATCTGCAGACCTATAAGGAGTTTGCAGGTTAAGTGCCTGATTCTGTGTATACAACACACACACCCACACACACACACACTCACACCCACATACATATATATGCAAAGGAATATATATGTATGTATGTACATATAAATATATTTAACTCATGTCCTTATTTACCAATTTAGATACGTAGGGCAGTTCACTGCAGTAACACAAAGTACAAGCATGAGCCTGGAAGCCTTAAGTCACCCAAGCGTCCATTCTCATGCGCTTTACAGAAGGGCTTTCTCTGTCTTCAGTGTTTGGGGGTCGGCCAAGCACAATTGGAGAATGGAAGTCGCCCCGTGGATCCTCCCGGTCACTGCCATCATAGGAGCTGCTTGAGCTGCTCAGACTGTCCACAGGGGAGCGCCCCATTTCCTGCCGGGGCTGGGACTGTGGAGGTTGTGGAGGCTGCTGCTGTGGTGGCTGCTGCTGCTGGAAGCCTGATGGGGTCATTCGGTCCCGGGGAGGTGAAATTGGTTCTGATTTAATGTTGATGTTTTGGTTGGTGTTAATGGATAAATTTGAACCCTGAGTTAACTGCCCTCCAGCGCTGAGGGGAAAAAAAGAGAGAGATGAGATGGTTTGTGAGTGTCTGCATAACTCACCAAAAGATACAGCAGACACTGCTTGACTGAAAGGAACCCAAGGTCTGACATCCTGTCAGAATTCCCCAAGGCTGGTTTTGGTTACCTCCTTTAGTACATGGTACAAAAAGAAATCACATCTCACCAGGAAGAAACAAACAGTACAGTTGGGTTCTTAATATTTCTTCTACTATCCACCACTTTGGTATTTTTGCAGCTGAAGTTTGCAAAACCATTTCAGTGTCTAATTTTGTGTGTGGTCCAAAAAGATACAGGAAGGCAAACTAAATTCTGTTCAATGCCTCATCTCCCTTGGTACCTTCTTTACTCTGGCCCTGTGATAGGCACAACATCTCATCTGTTCCACAACTCTGAGATGTAAATCATATCATCTTTATTTTCCAGATGAGAAAATGGTCTTAGAAAGACTAATAAACTCGCTTAGACTGGTATAGCAGGATGTGTACAGACTTTTCCTTACATCTGTGTTTCTTTTCTATGCTTTTCTGGTTGTTTTTTTTTTTTTTTTTTGAGATGGTGTCTTCCTATGTTGCCCAGGCTGGTCCCAAACCCCTGGTGCTCAGGTAATCCTCCTGTCTCATCAGCTTCCTGTGTAGCTAGGAATACAGGTGTATATACCACCACACCCAGTTTCAGGGCTGTTTTTAATGTTTTAGTTTAGGATTAGGTCCGAGGGTCAGTTGTGAAGGGAAAAAAAAATTCCCTGGATACTCTGTTCCTTTTCCATGATTTAACTCTTAAGAAGACTACTGTAACAATATGTATGTGGAGTTCTTTTGGATTTCAGGAGGAATGGGTTTCCTAGGCTCAGATCCTCTGGACACTTTCTGAAAGGAGGTTAGAAGGCTAGAGTATATTCCCTACTGCTCTGAACAGTGTAAGATAGCCAGCAGGGTCTGTTGTTCTCCTCCACCTGCTTAATGGGTATACTGTCATCCTAACTCTACAAAACCCTACTCCTTCTCTCTACTACTCATCTCTTCTGGGCATGAGACTAAACCTTCTTTGTTTATATCCTCACACTCAGTTCATAAGGAATGTTCTCTTTGTGAGTAAGGTAGGGTATGGAAATTGGGAGATCATTCACACATAAATCCTATGGAGTCTGATGCACATATGGGCTACCCAACCCTGTTTTTCTTCCCCCAAGATTCAGGGAGAAAGCAAAACACACAGCTCATCTTCCTTTTCTCTAGACAGTCATCAAAGCAAAAAGAGGGAAGAGGAGATAGGTGAGTTCAAATGCCTTCAAGCTGGCTTCCTTAAGCAGTGGAATCAGGCAGATGTTGGGAAGCAGGATAGGAGTAGGCAGCTTACTCATCAATCAGCAGGTAGAAAGGGGTACATGTAGTGGCATCTGTGCCTTGAAACCTCCTTGGGTACTGGCTGAGTTTACCTCAGTGTGTCTGAAAAGAAAAGCTTTGCTCCCTGAATCCCTTCAAGGAATTCCTGTGTTTTGCTTCATATCCAAGCTATTATCTGGAGCATGTAAAGAAACTATTTTCTCCCAACACCTCTGTCCACCTAAAAAAGAACCACCATAGGATTATTCACATGAGAGTCCACAGAGTAAAAGACTTTAACTGACACAAAAAGAGTGTAGAGTCCAGGTGTAAAAGTTCAGGGAAGATTTCCAGTACTCACACAAGAGAGCTGAGGGCTGCTTGTCCTAGATGGTGCTGCTGCCAGGCTGACACCTGCCCCAGAGATAGCATTCCTGGGGAATTGAAGCTTTGCAGGGCTGACAGGTCTGCGCTGGTCAGTGAATAATCTACAAAGGAAGACAAGATTGCTGTGCTGGACTATTCCTATATAATTGTTATTTTAAATAAATATACCTGTTACTACCCTTTGAACAGAGAAACACTGAGCTCTCCCATACTGAATCTGGATCAGTAAGTCTTGATGCAGGGCAAAGAATAGGAAAGACACAGAATCCTTGTTCATGGGTGTCAAGCTTAGTGACACAGACATCATCATATAATTACTGCATTTGCTTAACGTACAAGGAATGTCACAGTTCCCCTGCTGCATGAAAAATCACCTCAAGTTCATGAAAAAACTTTCCTTGTCACAAGAGCATAATATAGCTCATTTTATATGAATGCTTCCATCATAATTACTATAACCAAAACTCAGGACATTAGTTGTTGCTCACATGTAGAGTTATTTCAGTCTGCTGTAAACACTCTTTTTTTTTCATTTAGTTCTAAAGAAAGATGGCAAACACTTATACTTTTAACTTCTTTCTCATGTCTCAAGAGGTGTTGAGAAATTGGCCTTTCTAATGAATTAACATTTTTAAAAAAGGAACTGCGCTGAAGTGCTCAGGGTTATGGTAGGTCCATACTTGTTCTATATGCTCTCAGACTGTCTCAGCCATCCCCATAGAGGCTGGGAGGGAGGGGAGCTTAACACATTGATGCCTGCCCCAGTTCCCCTCTCTTCTCTCTTAATCCCACCATCAACCACCAAGTCTGGTCAATTGCTATCTACTATATCTAGGCTTGTCCAGATTTCATTGTGTCTACTGTCATCACTCTAGTCCAAGTCCCCAGTAACAATTACCTAGGTCACTCCACTAGTCTCCTATGTAGTTTCCTGGCATTCATTTTGCCCCTACAGACACTGTAGCCAAAGTCATCTTTTTAAAACAACAAATATGATTGTGACATGCCTTTACATAAAAAATTTTATGGTTTCCCAACACTTGTAAGACAATGTCCAAAACCCACAACATAGCGAACAAATCCCTATTTACCTCTCTAGGCGCCACTCTGTCAGCCAGCCCTGTACTCCCTTCTCCTGAGATCACTCTCCCTGATCTGCCTGGTGAGTTCAGCACACTTTTTCATGTTCTAGCTGAAAGGTGGCCCCTGACACAACTGGAACAGATCTTTCCTACAGCTGCTTGCCTTGTGTCTTTCTATGACAGACCCTAAATTCTATGACTCTGGTATTTTCAGTACCTGGCAAAGTACGTGCTACAGAGCAAACAATAAATACCCACAGAGAGTTTGCACAAATAAGCCTGGAAGCTGGGAGTGGTATTACTGATAGGCATGAGGATGTCTCTGTAGAATTCCTTTGTACATAACTGTTTTGCATTTATTTCAAAAAGTTGCGCGTTTATTTATCCCTTAACCTACTGTATGACTTGTATTTGACACTAAATATGCACAAAAAGGTGCAAGATAGAATATGCAAGATAAAATATGGATCAGTATTTAACAAAGACAAATAGGTATCTAAGTTAAAGATAATATGGTAACATTAGGTTAAGTATTATGAGAAAGAGAGCAAAGATAAAGTCAGTCAACAGAGAGAATGAGACTAAAGCTGAGTGACAGATGATTTTAAGGGGTATTAACTCCATTTTTATATATGTTTTGGTAATTCCCGTGAGACTTTACAGTGTGTGCATACATGTGTATATATGTGTATATTTTAAATATTTAAGAATATTTATCATATATAAAATATATATGTATATACATTCTTTCTAACTTGTTGGCATTTCTAAAAGTAAATATAGAGAAATTTCTAAGTATATTGGAAAATCTGTAATGAAATGCTCAGTAAACTGCAATCTAACTTTGACAACCATTCCAAGTTTCATCTTCTCAGCTTACACTCCCCTGAGCATCTAGCCTCTTGTGCTCCCTCTTCTGTATCTTCTCAATATTGTAGTATTAACTAGAAACCACAGCTTGCGACTTCCCCTCCATGGTTACCAGCTTAGGTTGTCCCCTTTCCTTATCTAGAATAAACTTGAGAGAAAACATAGGATTCGCCACATGGCATCTCTCATATAGCAGGTGAATAATGTACTGAAACATAATTTCTATGAATTCTCAATCCTTGGCTTTAGTCTGAAACCTGTCCTGTGTAAGACACAAATAATTTGCTATAATTTACAGACCCTAGGCTAGTTTGTAATTGAGGGTTTGGGCTTCCCCCATCCCAAACTGATTGTTGAAAGGTAATGGACATTTCTACAAGGCTTTTTAACAAAACCTTTAAAAGATGTTTGTCTATTTTAATAGAACTAGTACGTGAAATTAAAGCAGCGATTCAATGTATCAATTATTCTGCCTCCCTTAAGTAGCTCCTGGGGATGAAAGCAGAGCATCAAAATGTTTTACCCTGAAGTCTAAAATTAGATCTTTACCACAGTCTATTTATGAAAATCAGAAAAGAATAACTTTCCTGCATTGTAGTCTCTGGATAACAGGCAAGGTATAATTTACTGCCTTCCTTCCTTCTAAGCAACAGGTGTTTGGCTCAGCTGGGGAGAAAGCAAAATTATATGCACTTTCTCTTCTCCTTAAAATAGCAAATCTAAATGAAACCTGCTGCAGACCATGGTTCTCCATACAGCCTGCTTGGCTAACAGCACCCTTCCCATCACTGTGGTATTCTTAAACTTTCCTACCTCTACCAAATTAGTGTACTTACACTAATTTACACTACCAAATTAGTGTATTTTAAGATGAAATGTCCAAACAAACACAAATAGTGAAAAGCTCCTCTCAGTGGCTATGAGGAAAAATGATAAATGACTTTGTTTTGCCCTTTATGCACAAATGACACAGACCAAACTAGTGGTTACAGGGAGGAAAACATGGCTTGCAGGCCACAGTTAAGCACCTGCCATATCCCCAAAGGGATTCATGGTCTCTCCCAAAGCAGGTTAACAGCATAAAGGCAAACATCTTATTTCAAAAGCCTGGAAGTGAGAGATACTGTAGGAAGAAACTACATAAAAAATATCCAGGCAACAGGTGGCTATCACCCCCCTCCTTGGATGGATGCATACCACATTTTCATAATATCTCTTTGTTTCTCTGTCAGGGGCAAGTAAAATTTCACATTGGAGAAATAAAATAACTAACTAACTCATTTTATTATCAATGTATTTTCTGTGATTTTTTCAAAGCTAGCTTTTTTTTTTTTTTTAGTGTAGCCAAATCTAAATTTAGAAAAATAGGGATAAATTTATTTCAAGGAATATACTTTTTAAAAAATCATAAAAGCACATGTTGATCACAAAACAGAAAGAAATAAAACCAAAGTAAAGGCACAGAGAGCTCACCAGTGTTGTAGGCCGTCGGCATTGCTGAGTACACGAGTCCCTGTGGAGGCAAGCTTGGGGTTGTCACAGACACTACTGGGGTAGCAAGAGGTTGAGTGGCTTGAGAACTGCTTATCCTCTGGGTATTCTGTGAGAGATGAGAAAAAATAAAAATGTTATTATGTGGTATTTATGTTCATACTGAATATTTTAAAAATAACTTTCAATTTAAATGTGACACTTTTCACAGTTTTATCTGAATATCGTTTTCTGAAGCAGTGATGATATGAAAACCTTAAAGATACTAATGGGAGTAAGTATATATTTAATTTTAAGGGACCTATTTTTATATTAATTATTCACTTTCTCTCTCTTTTTTTAATAGTTTATTAATGTCAGAGGCATATTCTTAAAATAGAAACTTACCTTATGGATGATAACACATTAATGTGTTAGCATAATGAGGAACTGATATCATTACAGACACTGTCAGGTTACCCAAAGTGAAATATGTATTGATTTTAAGCAGGTGATAATAGCAAAAGTCATTTGTATATAAGAGAATTATAAGTTCATGAGTACAGGGATCAAAAATACTTTTCTCTGTAGCATTTATATTTGATATATGGTTTGGAGACAAGGCTTTCTAAGTGCAACTTTCCTTCTAACTGATCGTGCAGATGACCTATTTTTTAACAGCCGATTCAGACATTTATCTCTTCAGTTTTCTAAAAGGAGAGGCTCTGAGTAGAGTTTTTAAAGAACTGCTAAAAGGGTTTGAATGGAGCAATATTAAATGCTGACTGCTTCAATATAGTATCCTATCTATATTGAGTGAATAAAAAAGTCAACTATTAAATAATCAAGTTAGTTTAAGGTTATTGTCTTCTATGTATAGGAGTATGATAGTATCAGTTTCTCCCCACAGTGACTTAAAAGTAACATTTTTCTGAAATCAAGGATCAGAAAAGACTCCACATTGTTACTATGCAGGAGGCCAAAACACAACTCCAACTTATGTTTTTTCATAAATGAAGTTATAATCTGGTATTTGTTATTTAGAGTCTAAGCCATAACAGCAAAAGTATATAATTCAGTGTCTTTAGATTCTAAAAAATCAAAATGTGATTTGGTTTTCTCTATCACTATTTTCAAAAAGGCACATAAGTTGCAGGCCTTTGGCTATATCTAGGTATGTGAAAATGATCATTTGATGAAGCTCTATATCTCAGTTAAACTCTTTAGTTCATATTTGTTATCCTAACTTAAGTTAGAGGATTTCAGAAAGGCCACACTGTGTGTGGATGTACTGCCTGAGTGCAATCATTTAACTACATTAGCATCTAATTTTGTCACACAGCAGCAAAGCGATCTTTGTCCGACATGCCTTGCAGTGCTACTGTGAGAATCAAATGAAGCAATGTTAGAAGTACTTTTGGAACCAAAATACTAGAGACATGTAAGACAGGATCTTTAAATTATCCCAGAAATCCCCTATAATCAACTTTCTACACAATATTGATAAAAAACGATGAATGTATTTATTTCCTCTGACCAGCTATTCTACTAGAGCTGTCATGAGGTAAAGCTGTTCTAGAATTGCAAGACTTCTAAAGGACCTCTGTAGACTGGTTCTCACCAGATAAAGTCCTTAGTACAGGACCCAGGTGACCTGGGATCTGTCCTTCCTCACTCTGAGTCAAAGTCACCTATGATAATATTATAGAGCTCAAACCAACTTAAACAATTTTCTAATGCTAAAAGATTGTTTGACTGCTTTGATTTTTGACATATAAAACTCTAAATTTCAAATTAAGTTTTAAGAGTCTGAATTTGCTTAAGTTTTAAAGAATATAAGTGGCTATTGACATTTTTTGTCATGTCTTTGTTTCTTACTCACATTTTATGATTTCTATATTTTAAAGCCTTCAGAAGTTTATCTCTGAGATTCTGTAATTATATGTGCACTTATTTAAGGAAGGTGGAAAGTTAATATATGAACAATGGGAATATATTTTAGTCTTAGCATTAAGTTAGTATTATAGGTTTTTGAGACAGGGATATACTTTGGACTTAATTTGTTCTTTCATATTTGGTCTGTAAGCCAAACGAGATAAAAGAATATAGTATGAGGGGTTTGTTATGAGCTCTCTCATCAATCTATGGTTTCATCTCTATGGTAATCTCCTGGCATGATCTCAAAGGCAGGAGATAACAATGACATTGCAATACATTGTTTCTATCCATCAAAGCTCTTTATCTCAACAGCATTGGGTTCTGAGTCAGTGACCTTCACAACCACTAGAGGGCAATATAGTGCTAGATAATTCATGGAAGCATTTAGGACAATGTTAAGTGTAAACAGGTCTAATTTAAGATTATTTCTGTTTGAATTATAATGTTTACTTGCTAATAAGTATTAAATCAATAAGTATTTCACCAAAAGATATTCATAATATAATCTAACATCACATTTACAACTAACTTGTGTATTCCAGTTAATTGACACAAAACCACATCCCAAACTCTAGTGAGTGATCACAAAGCTATACAGTAATCTCATTTTAAGGACAGAGCATAGACAACCTTGTTTAAAAAGAAAACAAACTGCAAAACACACGAGCATGCATAAACATGTAATAAAAAATGCAAACAAAACCAAACGATGCCTTTACCCCATGCTCTCATGCACTCTTAACCCCTATCCCATGCTAAGAATTGAACATTTTCAAGTTTTTATTTCCCTTTAATCAGAGACATCCAACCAGCAGCTGACTTTGAATGCATATGATTACTTCTGTGCAGTTTGGGATTTAGGTCCCAAAGAAGAAACAGATCAACTCCTAGTTATTTTTATTTAAGTTTATTTTCTAGAGGAAAAGTCAGCAGAAAATGTTTGTTTTTCTCTTTTTTGGGAGCGTGGGGGACAAGGTGATAGCTGCTTTTAAGAACATACTATCTTATGATAGAGAAGTAAGTTTGTATATGTTCAATTACAGATATTCCTTTTAGTAAACAGGGAACCCCCTTGTGGTTCAGATCCTTTCACGCAGGATGAAATAATTCCAACTCTGAAAAAGGTGACCTCACCGAAAATGATGTAATCTTTTTGAAAGAAAGAGAAATAACACAAGACTGTGTGTTACAATCTAAGGAACTTTGAAGGTGAAGTCATTTTCTAAAAATATTTTAATAATTTGGAGCGCTATATAAGGCATTTTGTATCTTTCCTTTAAAATTGTTTAACACTGTCCTGTGCTCACAGTCAGCTACTGTTTTTCAAAGGCTCTATTCAATGTTTCATCCAACTAATAAAATGGGTCAACACATACAATTATAAATAGAAAAACTAGAGTCTGCTATAGTAGTAGCAGATTTTTGTGTGTGTGTGATTCAAAGTGTTTGGATGGTTTTTAATAAAAAGAAAAATATCTGTGTAACAAAGGAACACTGGTTATATAAAAATCATTTAAGAGAATTAGTATTTTCTACATCTTTTTCAACTCCCTTCAAGCAGAAACCCGCACTCACCAACTCCAATTCCTCTTCCTCCGACTGTACTCAGCACATGAGAGGGATAAGAGAGTTACTAAGACCATTGGCACTCACAACAAAGTATTTTTCTTTAGAAAAACATGAACACTAGAAGTCTGGAACTCTACAGAGATAATTATATACATAACAAATGGAAATACAAATTACATGCTGTCTCTATACTTGAGTTGATTTTTCAAAAGAGTAGAAAATTCTTTTAAATTCTCTAGGGCTAGGATTTAAAGCACCCCCCACCCCCAATGCCACCTCAGTCTGCTCTTATTTTGGCCTCTTCTACACACAGCCATATTCCTGTGACATTTAAAAAGGTTGCTAATTGTGACAGAAGTCTACATTTGGAGCTCTAAGAATATACTTACATCTGAATCCTCCTATCACTACCCACCTGGTTACACATGTCCAGCTATCTCCTGCTAGATTCTGTGTTCCCTTGTAGGAAGAAATTATGGTGTGCTTTACTTCCCACAATAGCCAACATAGTGTTATGAAACAACAGGATCTCAAACATTTGTTAAAAATATTTAACAGATTTATATGTTTATCATTTGCAAATAATAGTTTTACATGTGAACAAAATAATTTTAGTAGAGAAAAACTCTGTGTGTGGGTATGTGTGTGGGCGAGAGAGAGACAGGCAGAGAGAGAGAATAAGAAAATGAGGCTAGAGAAGAAATAAACTGATAAGCTAGGATGAATAGGAAAGAAACAAATGAATCATATTTGCTCCTTTTCTTCTAAACATTTATAAAATATTAATATGCTTGAAGCAGTTTACTCATTATGTTCTTCACATTTTACTTGAATTAGTCAACCTTCTCTCTCAATCTGTAAAAAGTGTCCTTGAATACATGAAGCCCTAATCTTGAAGCAGGTTTTTCTGCAAATGAATGGGATGAAATAGGAAAGAGGCTGATTATTTACTCTGCAAAACAATCATGTGGTCTGTAATTACTATCTCAAATGTGAGTAAAATACTTTTCAGCTACTTTGTCACACATAATCATTATGTATCTCCAACTACAAGATACACATTGAAACACTATCAAACCCTATGAGTGTGTGTATGTACAATATGTAGTTTTCACTTTAACCTTCAGGGATAATGGTGTAAATAGTTTATGTGGCAAGTTTTGTAGTTTTCTGTGGAAATGCTCCATAATTTCCTTTTAAAAACACCGAAACAGGCACTGTGGTGCATGCCTGTAATCCCAGAGCTCAGATGGCTGAGGCAGGAGGATCACAAGTTTAAAGCCAGCCTCAGCAATTCAGCAAGGCCCTAGGCAGCTTAGAGAGACACTGTCTCAAAATAAAAAATAAAAGCAAGCTGGGGATATGGCTCAGTGGTTATACATAACCACTGGATTCAATGCCTGAGAGGAGAAAAATATAACAAATAATTTTATTAAGCAGTTTCTCAAAGTCTAACTGTAGTTTCATTTTAAACTTTGCAGTTTACTAATAATTCTTGTAAACATATTTCTGTACCTTAAGTAAAACCTTTTTAAATTTTTTGTATTTCTGAAAGATAGTAAGTAATAGGTACTGCATGTCCAGTTTCTTCTAAAAGGTGAGCAAAGTGGCCATCCTAAATGCCATTCCTTGCCCCTAGTAGCTCCTTTTGTGGACGTATTTATTTGTTATGTCTATACATATATGTTAAGTTATTTAATCTGAAATAATTTTAGATTTAGAGAGCAAAGAGAGTTTCTTCACACACCTCACCTAACAGCCTCCAAGGTTAACATTCCAAAGAAACTAACATTAACATGAAACTAATTTTAAAAAGATAGCACTAATTAAAGCTTTAGATTTTACTGTTCTTTCTACCTATGACCTTTTTCTGACCCAGGATCAGAACCTGGATTCCACATGCCTTTAGTTATCATGTATTCTTAGTTTCCCTCCAGTCTGTAATAGCTCCTTAGTATTTCCTCATTTTTTCATGACCTTGAACTTTTGGAGAATATTATTCAGTTATCTTGTAGAATGTATCTAAACATGGTTTGTCTTTTGCTTATTCATTGTTAGAGGATACAGACTTTTAAAATAAAACCACAGAGATACATGACCTTCTTAACACACTGGAAGGCACATGTCTTTTTGTCTCTTTACCTGTGATGTTAGTCTTGACCCTCACCTTAACAAGATAGCATCTTTCAGGATTATCCACTATAAAATCACTATTTTTCCTTTGTAAGAAACAAATATTTATTGGGGAGAGACATTTTGAGGCCATGTAAATACTGTGTTTCATCTTAATTTTTGCCCACTAATTGTAGCTCTTATTGATTGGCCTTGCCTGAAACAATTATCATTGCACTGTGATGTTCTAAAAGTGATTTACTATTTGTCTCACTCTTTCTACATTTACTAATTTCTCCCTAAGGAAGAGCTGTCACTTTACTATTCCAACATTTGTTTGTATCAATAATGAACTTAATATTTGTCATCCCTTGGAATATAACACAGAGATGATTGGTAATTTTCTAATTTGTTATTTTGTTACTCAAAGTGTTCTAGTTTTGAGGCTTTGGGAGTTCTTTTTGGAAAGGTGTCTCCTGCAGCCTTTTTTTTTTTTTTTTTGTGGTGCTGGGGATTGAACCCAGGACCTTGTTCCTATGAGGCAAGCACTCTACCAACCAAGCTACATCTCCAGACCTTCTGTGGCCTTTTGACATGCACTTATTCTTTAGTGCCTTTTGCTCATCTTGTAGTTCCCATACTACAGAACTTCAATCACTTCTCTGAGGGGGCCTGGTTCCCTGAATTAAGAGGATGGTGTTTATTTATTTATTTATTTTTTGGTACTGGGGATTGAACTCAGGGGTACTCGACCACTGAGCCACATCCCCAGCCCTATTTTGTGTTTTATGTAGAGACAGGGTCTCACTGAGTTACTTAGAGCCTCGCCATTGCTGAGGCTAGCTTTGAACTCGCGATTCTCCTGCCTCAGCCTCCCTAAGTGCTGGGATTACAGGCTTGAGCCACCGCGCCCGGCGAGGATGGTGTTTATAAAGTAAAATCTGAGTGCTAGTTATGTTCAGTTACTGGGTGCCATATTTCAATTACCTCTCAGTAGACAGAGCTAGGAAATACATGATACATATTAATATGTATGTATATAACATCCATATTTCTGTATCTATGTTTAAAAATGTAAGCTCATACTGAAACTCTCAACTATACCCTAGAAACAGGGTTCATTTCTAGATTCCTCAACCCTTACCCTCTTGATTATATGTAATGTTTTTGTCCAATCATGAGAAACCTGATTCCACTTACCTGCTATATTCACTATTTGTGTGTCACAAATTTACTTTCTACTATGATTTACTACAATGTTTTTGTTCTCTATCCTTATAGTATCCAGTCAAAAGTTTCCAAAGTTACTAAAACCAGCTTTCTTTCTCATTTCCTTTGTTATCATACTGTCATTAATTTGTAATACAGTTATTTTCAAGTGTCACAGCCTGTGTTCCACTGGTCCTGGTTTATTTGATTTTGTTTGATAAAAAAAATCACTCCTTAATGCACAAGTTTTATGAGTTTTAATAAATGCAGACTCATGTCTAACACAATCTCATATGAAGTAGTTCCATCATTTCAAATATTCCACACTATTCCTTTGTAGTCAACCTCTTACCACTCCCAACCACCGAGCTGTTCTGTATTTTTTGGAGTGAATATAAGTGGAATCACACCCTAGGTATCCTTTTGGATCTGGCTCCTTTCAGTTAACAAAACTCATTTAAGATTTATCTATTGTTGTGCCTTCCTTTTTATTGCTAAGTAATAGTCCTTCGGATGAACCAAAGTGTGTATATCTGTTCATCTGTTGAAAGAAATCTGGGTTATTCTCAGTTTTTCTCAATTATGAAAAAATACAGGTTATTACATAAGCATAGTTTTAAGTTCACTTGGATTTACCTATGGAGTGGGATTGCTGGGTTATATAGCAAATATATATCTAACTTCATAAGAAACTCCCAAGTTCGGGCTGGGATTGTAGCTCAGTAGTAGAATGCTTGCCTCACATGTGTGAGGCACTGGGTTCGATCCTCAGCACCACATAAAAATAAATAAAATAAAGATATTGTGTCCATCTACAACTAAAAAATTTTTTTTAAAAAAAGAAACTACCAAATTCTTTTCCAAAGTATTTCTATCATTTTGCATTCCAAGAAGGAATTTGAGAGTTCCTGTTACTCTACACTTCCAACAGCATTTTTAGTTTTATAATTTTAGCCATTCTAACAAATGGTTTTAATTTTTGTTTCCCTAATGCCTAACGGAATTAAGCATATGCTTATCTGTCATCTATCTATCTTCTTTTGAAGTATCTGTTAAGATTTTGTTGCCGGAAGTGTAGCTTAGTGGCACCGAGCATGCTTAGCATGCACAAGTCTGGGTTTGAATACCAGCACTGGGGAAAAAGAGATCTTGTGCCCATTTAAAAAACTGGGTTGTATATTTTCCATTGTTGAGTTTTAAGAGTGCATTATACATAAGCCCTTTATTTGGATATGTGATTTATAAATATTTTCTCTTAACTTGTAGTTGTGCTTTTATTTTTCAAACAGTGCCATTCACAGAGCAAAACTTAAATTCTTGTGAATTCTGATATATCCATTTTTTACTTATGGATCGTTCTTTCGTTGTTGTATGGGTTTGTCCCATAATTTTCAGCTTCTTGTGTTAAATTTGGTTCAGCAATCCATTTTGAATTAATTTTTATATAGGTATGCACCAAATTTTTGTTTCTTTTCATCTGGATATTGAAGTATTCCAATACATTACTTGATTATCTTTTTTCCACTGTACTGTCCTACCTTTGCCATAAAACAGCCAAATATATATTCACACAGGTCTATTTTCTGGACTCTCTACTGTCCACATATCTATGTCCCCAGTTTTTTGCCAGCATCACACATTCTGAATTACTATAGCTTTACAGATGGTCTTAAAATCAGAAGTGTGAGTCTTATTTTCTTCTTTTTAAAAATTGTTTTGGCTGTTGTAGTTCTGTTGCCTTTCCATGTATATTTCAGAAATGGCTCACTGTTGTAATTTTAATTGAAATTATGTTTAATTAATAGATCAATATGAGAAGAACTGACATGTTTGTACCTACCTATTTCTATTTTTCTTGCCTAACATTATTGGCTAAGACTATAGTAGTGGGAAAAAAAAAATCACTGCCTAGATCTTAATATTAATAAAAGATAGAATACTTTCCCCTTACTAATGTTACCTGTTAAGATTTCGGCAGGGGCTCTTTGTTAGGTTAAGGTCCCTTCTAGTTTGCTGAGTTGTTTTTATTTAATATCATGAATAAATGTCATATCCTGTTAACATGGTGGTTATACTGATGAATTTTCAAATACAGAGTCACCCTTGCATTCCTAGGATGAAATCCACTTAATCTTGATATATTATCCTTGTTATATGTTGCTGAATCTATTTACTAACTAATGTCTTGTTGAGGGTTTCTATCTAGAGTTCATGAGGGAAACTGGTCTGTAGTTGTCTTTTCTTATAGTACCTTAATTCTGGTTTTGTATTAAGATAATGCTCTTCTATTTTTCCTGAAAGACACTGTTTGGGATTGGTATTATTTCTTCCTCAAAAGTGTGGTAAATTTGCTAGTGAAACCAAATTGGTTTGGAATTTTTCTCCTTTCCAAGGCTTTAAAACTAGCAATTCAATTTCTTTACAGATATTTAGTACTCAGGTTAACTATTTCTTCATTATTGAGTTTAGTAATTCCTTGATAGTTTGTATTTTTCAAGCAATTTGCCCTTTTAATCCAAGCTATCAAATCAATCAGAACAAAGTTATTTGTAGTATTCTCTTATCTATTAGTATCTTTGGGGTGAGGTACCCTTTTTCATTCTCAACATTGACAACCTGGTCTTTTCTCCTTTGGTTAGCATTACTGAAGATTTACCAACTGAACTTTTGCAAAAACAAAACAAAACAAAACAAAACAAAACAAGAAACCCAACCCTTTTGGTTTGATTACTTTTCTCTACTGTTTTCTTGGCTTAAATTTTATTAATTTCCACTCTTGATTTTTTTTCCCTTCTGCTTGCTTTCGATTAGGTTTGTTCTTTCTCAAGATTCTTAAGTTAAAAGCTTAGATTACTGACTTGGGACCTTTCTTCTTTTCCAACATATGCATTTAATGCTATAAATATTCTGCCTGCGCTGCTCTATCTTAATCCTCAAAATTTTGATATGTTGTATTTGCATTCAGCATATGCATTTATAAATTTCCCCAGAGATTACCTGTGATCCACAGGTTATTTAAAAAAGTGTGTTAAATGGTGTTAAGGATATAGCTTCAAACAGGCAAAGTGCTTACCTAGAATGCAAAATGTCCAGGGTTCAATCCCCAGTACAGCAGGGTAGGAGGAGTATATTGTATAATTTTAAAATATGTAGATACTTTCCTATTGTCTTTTTGTTATTGGTTCCCTGTTTGATTTCATTATAGCCAGAAAATATAATCTGTATGAGTTCAATTCTTTGAAACTGCTAAGGTAGGTTTTATGGCACAGGATGATCTATCTTGGTAAATGTTTTACACACACTTGAGAAAAGTATGTGTCTTGCTACTGTTGAGTGTTTTATATACATAAAACACTGTCTTAGGCCAGGCTGGTTGAGTGATAATGAGAGAGGAGTTTTGAAGGCTACAACTACCATTGTGGATTTTTCCATTTCATGTTTATCAGTTTTCATTTTACATATTTCAGAGGTCTGGGATGTTATTTCTTTCTTTTTTTTTTAAATTTTTTTTGTAGTTGCAGATGGTCAAAATGTCTTTGTTTATTTTTATGTGGTGCTAAGGATTGAACCCAGTGCCTCGCTCATGCTAAGCAAGTGCTCTGCCATTGAGCTATAGCTCCAGCCCTCTGGGGTGTTACTTCTTGAAAAATGAACTATGTAATGTTCCCCTTTCCCTGACAATACTTATTGTTGTAAATCTACACTGTCAGACAAATCACTATGTCTACTTCAGCTTTCTTTTGGCTATTATCTGCACAGTGTATTTTTCTCCATCCACTTATCTGTCTTTAAAATGGGTTTCTTATATATTGTTTGGACTTGCCTTTATTTTTTTTTTTAAACGAATCTGACAATCTGATATATTCTGATCACATTCAATGGCTGGATTAAAATCTACCATCTTGCTTTTTAAAATTTTTTCTATCTGTTCTTTATTATTTTCTTTCTTAAACTATCAGAAGCTTTTTCAAAATTATACTTTCTATCCTCTATTTACTTATTATTTATACTTCTTTAAATTTTTTTCTGTAGAAACTCTAGAGTTTACAAGATACATATTTAATCAGAGTTCTCCTTCAAATAATATTTTGTATGTTATGTGTAGAATAAGGACCCAGAACAGTATATTTCCAATGATTCCCTCCCATCCTTTGTTGTTATTTTATTTTTACATATGCTATAGACACAAAATATACTGCCAATATCTTTGCTTTATAAAATCAGCTACCTCTTGAAGCAATTAAAAAGAAGAAACACTCAAATCTGTGGCTTCTAATAATATTCTCCAGTAAAATGAACTAGGGTTCCTTGGAGAAATGCCTGACACTAAGACTAGCACAGGAAACACATGAAATGAGCCTAGTAGTTCCAGAAAGTAAAAATGTACCCTCCCTCCATCAAAATCAAAACAAAACAAGCAAAAAATTCCACAAGGATAATGGTACGTCAAAGGGATAAAGGAAAGAAGTAAACAGCTCCCAAAAGCCAAAGCTGGAACAATTTAAGGAGGGAAAAAGTGGTATTTCATTATAACCCACAATTTAAAACAAATACTTATGAGTCTATACTTATATAAATAAGTATTTAAACAAATGAGAAAGAACAGATAAATCTGCAGCTAAGAACCTAAATAATTTATGTAGGCACTCTTCCTTCAAGGAGGTAGAATCTTAACTCCCATTCCTTCAGCTGGGCTGCAATAGTGATTTCCTTCCAAAAACTACAGTATGGAAAGGGGATAACAAGGAAGTAAAACAGAAAACCTGTTAAACACTCCATTAGCCTGGTAACCAAGTTAAAAGTAGCAATTAGTTATGTACACAGTATGTACCCTGCATACAATGTGATAACAATAGCACCTTAATTATATGGCATTCTTCCCTCAAACCAATAATCATAGTCTAATCATGAGATGAAAACATCAGACAAATCTCCATTGAGAGGCATCCTACAAAATGTGTGACAAGTGCTCCTCAAAAACATTAGATAATAATACTATCTCAATATTAATTCATTAATTTTAACAAATGTACCATTCTAATATAAATCTAAAAGATATTTGGCATAGAGTATAAGCAAATGTTCTGTATGATCTTTATCATCTTTCTATAAACCTAAAACTGAAAACAGAAGACTTATATAAAAAGTAGGGGAAAAGTAATTTATCTATGCTTATTCCATTTCCACTGTTCTTCAACTCTGTATAGATTCACATTTTGGCTGACATAATATTCTTTCTGTGGAAGGACTTTAACATTTCTTGTAGAGTAGATCTGCTGGCAATAAATTCTCATGATTTTTGTTTAATAAAGTATTTTAATCTTGTTTTTGTAAAATGATTTTGCTGGGTATAGAATTCTGGGTCAAGAGTTTTTCTTTGTTCTGTATGTACTATGTCTTGGATTTTTCTTGCCTTTTGCTTTTACCAGTCTAAATATATGTGTGTATATGCATGGGTGTTGATAGCACTCACCCTACTTTGTTATTATTCCTGATGTTCTTTTTGGCGGGGGGGGTTCCAATTACAAATCCCACAGTTCTAAGATACTTTGTTCTGTATTTTGTTTTGTTTTGATTCTTCTTTGTATTTCAGTTTAGATAATTCCTATTGACTTACAGACAATGCAATTCCTTCAGATGAGCCTGTAGTAAAGCTATTAGTTACTTTTCTTAGGAACTGAACAGTGTTAGAGCTTTATTATTGCAATCATTACTCTCAAGTGTTTCTATCACAGGCTCAAATCCCTCTAGAGGGGGGTATTGGTTTACCAGGTTTGTTACTCCAATTGAAGATTCTGGGTTTTTTTTTTTGTTGTTGTTGTTGTTGTTCTAATTAGTTATACATGATAGCAGAATGCATTCTACACAAATGGAGCATGATTTTTCATTTCTCTGGTTGTACACAGTGTACAGTCGCACTACATGTGCAGTCATACATATACCCAGGGTAATGATGTTCATTTCATTCCACCATCTTTCCTGCCTCCATAACCCCACCCCATTCCTTTCCCTCCCTCCTCTTTGCCCAAAGTTCCTCCATTCTCCCCACGTGCACCTCCCCCCAACCACTATGGATTACCAACTGCTTATCAGAGAGAACATTTGGCTTTTCGTTTTGGGGGGATTGTTTTACTTTACTTAGCATGATATTCTCCAACTCCATCCATTTATCTGCAAATGCCATAATTTTATTCTCTTTTAATGCAGAGTAATATTCCATTGTGTATATGTACCAGTTTCTTTATTCATTCATCTGTTGAAGGGCATCTAGGTTGTTTCCACAGTTTAGCTATTGTGAACTGGGCTGCTATGAACATTGATGTGGCTGTGTCACTGCAGTATGCTGATTTTAAGTCCTTTGGGTACAGACCAAGGAGTGCGACAGCTGGGTCAAATGGTGGTTCCATTCCAAGTCTTCTGAGGAATCTCAATACTTCTTTCCATAGTGGTTGCACCAATTTGTAGTGCCACCAACAGTGTACAAGTGTACCTTTTTCTCCACCTCCTCACCAACACTTAATATTGCTTGTATTCTTGATAATTGCCATTCTGACTACAGTGAGATGAAACCTTAAGTTTTGATTTGCATTTCTCTAATTACTAGAGAAGTTGAACATTTTTTCACATATTTGTTGATTGATTGTATATCTTCTTCTGAGAAGTGTCTGCTCAGTTCCTTAGCCCATTTATTGATCGGGTTGTTTTTTTTGGTGTTAAGTTTTTTGAGATCTTTATATATCCTGGAGATTAGTGCTCTATCTGATGTGCAGGTAGTAAAGATGTTCTCCCACTCTGCGGACACTTTCTTCACATTTTTTATTGTTTCCTTTGCTGAGAAGCAGCTTTTTAGTTTGAATCCATCCCACTTATTAATTCTTGATTTTATTTCTTGCGCTTTCGGAGTCTGGTTAAGGAAGTCAGGACCTAATCTGATATGATGAAGATCTAGGCCTACTTTTTCTTCTATCAGGTGCAGAGTCTCTGACCTAATTCCTAGGTCCTTGATCCACTTTGAATTTGTGCATGGTGATAGACAGTGGTAAAAGTATGGAACACTTCATGAATTTGCGTGTCATCCTTGCGCAGGGGCTATGCTAATCTTTTCCGTATACTCCAATTTTAGTATATGTGCTGCCAAAGTGAGTACCATCCTATTCTGTTTTAAGCCATCACCTCTCAGATATGCTATAGGTTGTGGCCTTCTTAGTCATATAGGCACTCTCATGCCACTGTTCTGCACCTAACCTGTCTTCCTGCTCCTCCATCATGGACTGAGAAAGCTATCTTTTCTATTACCCCAAATATAATGGGATTTCTCCAGCGCCCTAAGAGTGACACTGTTTACTTCCTCAAAGAGGATTTTGTTCCATAGAAGAGAAAGGAGAGAATGATCCAAACAAATGTTTTTGCTCCTAATATAGTGGCCACTCTTCCCTTTCTCTCCTAAAAGGGAGGCTTTTCCAGCACATTCCTGATCTTTCATGTGGAGCACCCAATGGGGTTCATGATGGAAAAGACTATAAGAGAAGACAGACTCACCCTACATTGTGAATCCCAAATGTTTCAAATTATCCTGCCAGTGCACTCCTGGTCTAACTCCTGTCATTGTAACCTGCCTAATGCTCCAAACGTCCTCTCTCTCCCCATAGCATTTGTCTTTGCCTAGCCTCCAGGCCAGCTGACTGCCCTAAAATCTCAGCACTAGAATGGATTCAAGGGAAACTGTGACTCTGCTGTAGGTTCTAGTGGGGTTTTTCTTTCCCCTCCATTATAAAGTTGGGAGTGATACAGTTTTCAGCTTTCCGTACCTCCAAATGAAAAAGTACTTCTTTGTTTTTGACTTGGGTAGAATAAAAGACCTAAAGACACTAAGCCTCAAAGGTCTTTAGCTCAGTTTTCTCATCTCTCCTTATTCACAAAGTCTAACTGAAAATTGGGTGAAAGAATGCATATGTGATGTTATATAATCTATAAAAACAAATGTGAAATTATTATCTAAGCCTGATAGCCTCACTTTCACCTAGCAAAAACATAAAAGGCATGTTTACTAGCTGAACCTGGTAAAGAACACTTGGCAAATCACTTAGTATGCTAATATTCAAACAGTTGCTAAACTAAAAATGGCTTTAAACCCTGCATATGTATTCTAACTTTTTTCTACAAGAAGCTAAGGGGGATAAACATATTCTTTTGCTCTTTACAAACACAGACATGGGATTAAAAGCAAATGAGGCTAGAACTCTCAAGTTCTAAAGGCACTGTCAAGGAGTGGGGGGTACTGAATTCTTTACAGAGTTAAATAGAAAGGTTATTCGAGAAAGAAAATAAGCAAAAAATTATTTGGAGAATAGCTCATTAAAGTTTGTATGAATGAACTATTCTGTAATAGTTCTCTCTGGTATGTAGAATTTCTAACAAGTAATTTAATGTTTCTCAGAAAAGTATATAATAGATTACTGAAAGTATTCAAAGTACAGAGAAGAAATAAGTCATAATTTATGCACTTGGGAATGAAATCTCTAAGCAAAGATTTGGCCTGGTAAAATTAAAACTAAGAATAATAACTTCTCCATATTTAGCTTTTTAATTTCAAATAAACACTAAGAAAATTTGTTTCCTATTTTTCCATAATTTAATTTTTGTGCATTTCAAATAGAATTCTCTTCAATTGCTAATTTTGAGTAGAAATATATATCAAAAAAGATATGTGGGCTGTATAGAGATACAGTAAATTTTAAAGGAAGATACAGACTGACTATGTATAAAATGTGTGTTCTAAAGAATAAAGATGAAGAGAGGTTCAACTTACAAGTGGAGGCATCATGCCCTTGCTTGAAGGCGGGATGACAACTCGAAGATCTGGTTTTCGACTGTTCATTCCAAGATTGCTACCACCTGGTGGAGGGGGAGACTTTGTAGGCATGACTTTGCCTAAACTATTTGCACCAGTATTTCCAATCATATTTGGAGAAGCCCTTGAGTTTACAAATCCATTACCTGGAAAATTATTAACATGAAAAGAGTCATTGAAACACTTTGTCATAAATACAAAGAAAATTTTCCCAGTCTGAGTTGCAAATGAATTTAATAAAACTCACTAGGTAACTAACCATGTATCTTTCAATATTTTAAAAGTAAGTAAACAAAGCCAACCAAAGTCTCAACCATTTATATTATAAAACTGAAGACTAATGCCACATTTTTTCTGGCATTATTGCTTGAACCTGCCGTGAGAAACACTTAAAATACAACACAGATTCCTAATAGGTCATCTCATACTGGCTACAATAACGGAGACAGTGTTTTAAAATGCCTAAGACCAGCCTATAAGTTCATTCTTGTGACACAAAAATACTGCTACTAAGTTCTGGGTACCACATTAGGTTTCACGCAACTCCTCAACTGTAGCTTACTTAGCACTCGGCTTTAATGCCCCATTTCCCCTGAGAACTTTTTTTTGTAGCTCTACTTTTCCCTGTTCTGTTTCTTCAGCTTCCATTAATGTCCTTACTAAATAACTGTGGTTTATCTGATTTTAATCATCTTATTCCTACCTTTTAACATTCCCTAACAGAAGTGTCAATCTCTCTTGGTTGAAATAAGGAAATAGGTACATTGTGGTGTATGTTCTGTGCACGCAGTACTTTTGGGCACAACTGAGATATAAAATAAATTTAAGAGACCACCCTTGGTTTCATGAACATTCTAGATATTCTAGTCCCTTCTGGGTGTAGCAGTCTATGGATTAGGTGAGGATGACTACACCTCAAGCTCCATCTGCTTGCCACAAATTGGCTGGATGACAAGACATTTGACTCAGGTCTAAGGCAATGAACATAAACATTCTTGCACACCACAGTGACTGAGTTCAGGAATATTCCAACAAATATCTCTGAGGAAGCATATTATTTTTAAGTCATTTTGAGATTTAGAAGAAAGAATGAGGAAAAACCTGATAAAGAAAAGGGAATACCAAAGAAAGTAAGTAAAAGCTCTTATTAAAACAATGTTTGCAGTTTGTACCACTTAGAAGTTAGTAACAGATCCCAGTGCCATTTAAGCCTAAGGATAGCTTTCTGTGAGTTGTAACTGATACTCTACTATTAGAATTAGCTACTTTTCATAGACTAAGTAACAAGTATATAGGAACATTAATAAGTGTTCATTTATAAAAGAGACTACATATCATATGCTATTTAGATTTCTAAGTTTATTGCAAATAAACCAGGAACAATGGAAAACATTATACAATAAATTTGTAAAACTATCTTGTGAAACTGAATTACTAAACACAAAATAGTGTTAACTGTTCATACAAAATTTATTCTATTTCAAATTTTTAAAAACCAGCAATTTTATTAACACAACATAAAAACTATAGGTTTACCACATATAACATTTGCTTTTAGTAACAAATGAAGTTTACTGCCATAAATATGGTAATATTATTCTAATTTGAAGAGTTCTGAGTAAGTCTTTTCTATTTTAGTACATAGAGGTTACCTTAAACCACTGTAGTAAAAAAATTACATCTTAATTCCATTCCTACTGTATATTACAGACCTGACCAAGAACAAAATATTCAGAATTCTGAATTAGAAGTTCTGAAGGACTGAAGAAGACTTTTAAATTCTCTGGGTAGAGCTCAGCATTCACAGGTTATCAATATCTGCAACCATGTAAAATCAGACAACAGGATAAAACTATACTATTTAAAAATTAAAAAATGTTGAACCTTGGGGCTGGGATTGTAGCTCAGTGGTACAGTGCTTGCCTCGCATGTGTGAGGCCCTGGGTTCAATCCTCAGCACTACATAAAAAGAAATAAAGACATTGTGTCCATCTACAACTAAAATATATTTTTTAAAAAAATGTTCAACCTGTATTATATTCAGAATGCTGTGCAGTTGGGAGGGCACAGGAAGCAAAACACAAAAAGCCCTAGATGGTCTTCAAGAAACTTTTCCTCTAGTTAGCAAGAACACATGCAGAGGTATGCATCTACCAAATTTATACTTAAGGTATGGGCAAAAGCATAGCAGCTAAGGGTAACTACATAAAACAAGAAAATAGAAGTATGCACTGATCTCTAATATGAGTGCTTTATTAGGGAAGCCTTTGTAGGATTAACCTCTGAGTAGTTTGAAAAGACAGAAGAATGAGAGAAGAAAACACAGGCAAGCTTAATGGATAAATGTGAAAAAATGGTTGGCTCAAGGCACAAATGAGTAAGGTGTAAGGAATGGTAGGTAAGACAGCCTGGAAAATCTGTGGCTCCAAGGAAGTCAAAAGGAAAGGGTAGCTGTATTTGTTCTACTGCTTTCTAGCCATTATAAAGCAAAAGAGAAAACTTGAGAATTCACTAAAAATAAGTACATATTAGATGTTACACACTTTACTAATGTATATGGAAGAACGAACCAACACCGAGTGTCTGCTGTGTACTTAACAGTGACCTAAAATTCTTCCTAATATTCTCACCCTGAGAAGACTGAATCCTGAGAAGTGAAATGATTTGCTTCAACAAATTAATAACTAAAATACAGTGATGAATTCCATAGATTTTTCACATATGTATTGATATTGAAATCCTTTTAATTCTGCAGATGTTTCTTGAATAGAAAAGAAGCATGATTGTTTAAAACCACTTAAGCCAGGTGCAGTGGTTCACTCCTATAATCCCAGCAACTCGGGAGGCTGAGGCAGGAGGATCGTGAGTTCAAAGCCAGTCTCAGCAGATTGGTGAGGCACTTTGCAACTCAGCGAGACTCTGTTTCTAAATAAAATACTTTTTAAAAAGGGTGATTCAGTGGTTAAGCACCCCTGGGTTCAATCCCCAGTACAAACAAACAAACAAACCACTTAAAAAAATACTTGAAATTCATACTGTGAACTGGGTGGGGTGACACATGCCTATAATCCCAGTGGTTTGGGAGGGAAGGCAGAAGGATCACAAATTCAAGGCTACCCTCAACAACTTAGTAAGACCCTCTCTCAAAATTAAAAATAAAATGGCTGGAGATGGGGCTCAGTGGTTAAATGCCTCTGGGTTCAATTCCTGGTACTAAAAAAAAAGAAAAAGAAAGAAATCAGAACATACTGTACTTGGCAGACTATAAAGCACCTTCAAAGACAGTAATAATAAAGAGGTCAGCTGATAAACAGACATATGAATTATAAAATTTGGAAAACTATTACTAGGAAGAGATAGATTAAGAGAGTTTACAAAGAACTTTCTGAAGAAAATGGAGGCTTTAATGTATCTTTTTTTTCCCACCCCCCTGTACTGGAAATTGAACCAAGGAGTGCTCTACCGCCCAAGCTCTTTTTATTTATCTTGAGACAGGGTCTCACTAAGGTGCTTAGAGCCTCACTAAGTTGCTGAGG
Organism: Geosciurus inauris; assembly: GCA_004024805.1. NCBI lineage: Eukaryota > Metazoa > Chordata > Mammalia > Rodentia > Sciuridae > Geosciurus > Geosciurus inauris. The sequence goes on along the minus strand of PVHX01001034.1, from coordinate 199,425 downwards.
CTGGCTGCCACCACACCTGGCTCTTCTTATGATATATTTAGTTCAGAAAAGATATGCTATTTAGGTGAGTTATTTATTTGAGAAGTGAAAAATTAATGTTTTGCTAATGTGATATAATCAACTTTGTTAAATCCTAATCACTATATTTCATGTTTCAATTCTGAAAGCCTGGGGGCAGAGAAAAGAAAGGCTAAGTATGGCAGCTAGGAATGGCTGCTTCTCTCTAGCAGGTATCATTCACAATTTCAGGGTTCCAGATGTAATTATTTAGTTCCTTCCCCTGCTTTTCACCTAATTCCTTTTGCTTTCTCTGAAACTTTTTACCAAGGGACTTAAAAGTTTTAATTCATATGCCTATTTAATTTTTCTGTGAGGACTGGTATTTCAGTTAACCTTATGAGCATACTTCTTGAATGTTTCCATTACCCTGAAAGGGTTTGTATAAAATCTGGTCTGAATTTCTTTTCTTTTCCATAACCCACAGAGCAATTTCCTGCATCCTGTTAAGCTTCAGAAAGCAGTGCTGTTCAAAAAACAACTTCTTCACTGGGCCATCCCCTGTAGAGTAGAGCTCATCCGTGAGTTGGGCAGAAGAAGCTGCTAAATTAGATATCTGGAGAACACAAATGTTTCTCAAATAATTTTATTCAAAAGGGAAGTTTTAATAGAAACTTGATATTGTACAATAATGCAAGAATTAACAGTTTCTCTTAATATATAATGACATGGATATTTTCTAAATCTGATATTTAGAATATTTGACTTGCATTCAAATATGAAGGATAAAAGCAGTATTTCCTAGCCGGGTGCAGTGGCGCAAGTCTGTAATCCCAGCACTTAAGGAAGCTGAGACAGGAGAATTGTGAGTTCAAAGCCAGCCTCAGCAATGGCGAGGCGCTAAGCAACACAGTGAGACCCTGTCTCTACATAAAATGCAAAATAAGGCTGGGGATGTGGCTCAGTGGTCAAGTGCCCCCGAGTTCAATCTCCAGTACCAAAAAAAAAAGGCAGTATTTCCTTCAATGACATTGTATGATGTAAATACATAATTTAAAAGAACGTATCATCAAGAAGCATGAATACTATTTTCCACTGTGGAGTCTAAAATGCTTTTGGGTGGGAATTAAACCTGGGAGACTTTTGCCTTTGAGCTATGTCCCCAGCCCTTTTTTCCCCTCAAATTTTAAGAATTTTGAGACAGGGTCTTGCCAAATTGTCCAGGCTGGTCTCACACTTGGGATCCTCCTGCCACCACACCTGGCTATCATGCTTTTTATATGGTACCATAGTAACTCATAAGATCATAAAAATTAAGCTATAAGAGTGAAAGGGGATCCAAGTGTGAAGTCAGGAGTCTGCAGCAGATGATTGCAGGATGATGTAAGTTTTTGGCAACTTGCCAGCCTAAAGCTAAGATAATTTCATATGTACAATTTGTTATTTTGTAGAGTCGTATACTAACTTATATGCCTTCTTACTTCCAGTTTATGACAAAAATGATAATACTGTTGAGATAGACTTCTGTGGTAGATACTTTCAGTATATAACTCATCTTGCTACAACTTATAAATTTAGGAATTAAAGTGTCTACTATAAATGACACTACTATAAGCCTAATTTAATGTGATTGTTGTTAAAATGTGTTTTAAGTTATTGTGGTAATTTACTACTCTAACATAAATGTGAAAAAAAATTCTCCTGAGCAAGTTGCATACCTATCCTCCAGAAACTTAACATGTCACAATAAAAAGAGGCACTAGCTGGGAATTAGTCAATAAATGTAGTTGTATTTTTCTGCCATTTTAAAATCTAAATTTCATGATTACTACCAATGATAAACATCTTTTTCAATTTTCAAATACTAGTAGGGTTTTTTCCTTTTTATTGTGTATTTAGGCACAATGAATGCCTATCCATTTATTAAATATTCTCCTACCTGTTGCTTGTATTTTACCTTACTTTTGCTATTAAGAATGAGAAAAAAGGGGCTGGGACTGTAGCTCAGCGGTAGAGTGCTTGCCTTGCATGCGTGAGGCCCTGGGTTCAATCCTCAGCACCACATACAAAGCAATAAAATAAAGACATTGTGTCCATCTACAACTAAAAAAAAAAAAAAATTAAAAAAATTAAAAATTAAAAAAAAAATGAGAAAAAGTTATTACTCACATTAAGACTGGGTGAAGAGTGATTCCAGGTTCAGCTGCTTCAACAGCTAAACACTGAGGACCAAGAGTCTTGCCTCAGCTTTCTACTCTGCTATCCTCAGCATGTTGGCTTGTCATTTTAAACAGACTTGCCTCACCATCACTAGAGAGGTACTGACCTAGCTGTCACATGTAAAAAACAATATCCAAAGATTCGATTCACAAGGTTGCACAGTATTTCTGGGGATGTCAATGAATTTCCTCTTTTATATCTAGTGTATTGGATTTATTTTTAAAGCATTTTTATTGTTAACATAACATATATAGAAACATAACATAACATATATAGAAAATGCACAACATAACATAACATATATAGAAAATGCACAAAACAAAGAGTTCAGGTCAAGAATTTATCATAAAAAAATCTATGTTACTACTTCCCAGATCAAGAAAAATAGCATTACCAGAATCCCAGAGAATCCCAGAAGTCTCCATACTTAGGTCCCCTACAACAGTCTCACCTGAAGTCATCATGATCATGACTTAACAGTTATTTTTCTTTATACTTTATACATATATACCCCTGACACTATAGTTTTCTTTGCTTATGTTTCAAACTTTATGTAGATAGGATCATTTAGTATTTATCTTTTTTCTTTTATTAATATTAATTTAGTAAAATTCATCCACATTTGTTGAGTACTACTATCGTTTCTTCATTATAGTACAGTGTTCCTTTATATGAACATACATAATTTATTTACCTATCCTTTTGATAGCAACCTGGATTATTTCTAGATGTTAACTAACAAATAATGCTGTGCACTTTTTTTGGAGAGGGTGCTGGGGATCAAACCCATGGTCTTAAGCATGCTAGGGAAGTGTTCTACCATGGAACTACACCACCAGACCCCTGTACACATTTTTTATATCCCTTTCAGGACATGTAGCACATACATGCATTTCTCTACATTACATAAGGGTAAATAAAATGTTGGGTCAGAGAATAAGCCTATCTGCAACTATGGTATAACATGTCAAAATGTTTGCACTATCAGTGTATAAATTTTTTTTCCATAGCCTTGCCAATACTTGGTATTCTCTATTTCATTTTAGCCATTCTGGTAGGTATGCAGTGCTCTATGGTTTTAATTATACATTTCCATGATTACTGAGTTTAGTGTTTTTTCACATTTATTAGACACCTAGAGAACTTCTTTTGTGAAGTGCCTGTGTTCTCATGCATTTTTTAAAAATGAGTTTTCTTTTTTGTTGTTAGTTTACAGTCTTCGTTTAAAACCCCCTATTTGTTTATTTACATGCCATATTTTCCCACTGTCTAGTCTTTTTACTTTTTATGGTATTTTTAATGAACAAAAGTTCCAAAAACAAATTAAACACTCTTTTTTCCCCAACATTAGTAATTTTTTAAATTAATTAATTTATTTATTTAAATACATTTCAAGTCATAGTACATATATAGAGCTCAATTTTTCCATCTTTCTGGTTGCAAACCAGATAGAGTCACACCATTTGTGTCTTCATACATGCACCAAGGGTAGTGATGACCATCTCATTCAACCATCTTTACTACACCTTATTCCCCCACTTCCCTCCCCAATCTCCCCCCTCCTCCATCTAAAGTCCCTCCATTTCTCCTATGTTCCCCATTCCCACCCCCCTTATGTATCAGCATCCACTAATCACAGAGAACATTTAGCATTTGGTTTTTTGGGATTGGCCTACTTCACTTAGCATAATGTTCTCCAATTCCATCCATTTACCTGCAAATGCCATAATTTTATTCTCTTTTATTGCTGAATAATATTCCATTGTGTATATGTACCACAGTTTCTTTATCCATTCATCTATTGAAGGGCATCTGGGTTGCTTCCACAGTTTAGCAATTGTGAATTGTGCTGCTATAAACATTGAAGTGGCT
>PVHX01001034.1:0-195236 GCA_004024805.1 Geosciurus inauris | reverse complement strand
GTCACTGTAGTATGCTGTTTTTAAGTTTTTAGGGTATAGGCTGAGGAGTTGGAATAGCTGGATCAAATGGTGGTTCCATTCCAAGTTTTTAAAGGAATCTCCATACTGCTTTCCAGATTGGTCACACCAGTTTGCAGTTCCACCAGCAATTGTTTTCACCACATCCTTGCCAGCACTTATTGTTGCTGGTATTTTGGATAGCTGCCATTCTGACTGGGGTGAGATGAAATCTGAGAGTAGTTTTGATTTGCATTTCTCTAATGGCTCTCTCTCACAATGCACAAAACTCAACTCAAAGTAGATCAAAGACCTAGGAATCAGACCAGAGACCCTGTATCTAACTGAGGAAAAAGTAGGCCCAAATCTTCATCACGTCAGATTAGGCCCCGACTTCCTTAACAAAACTCCAAAAGCACAAGAAATAAAAGCAAGATCAATAAATGGGATGGATTTAAACTAAAAAGCTTCTTCTCAGCAAAAGAAACAATCAATGAGGAGAATAGAGAGCCTACATTCTGGGAGCAAATTTTTACCACATGCACATCAGATAGAGCACTGATCTCCAGGATCTGTAAAGAACTCAAAAAACTTAACACCAAAAAACAAACAACCCAATCACTAAATGGACTAAGGAGCTGAATAGAAACCTCTCAGAAGAAGATATACAATCAATAAACAAATATATGAAGAAATGTTCAACATCTCTGGCCATTAGAGAAATGCAAATTAAACATTCTTTATAATAAGTATTTTAAAATTTTAAATCAATTTTTATAAAATTAGGTTTTCTGTAGTTTCTTATTTAAAAAGTCTTTTCCTATCCTGAGTTTATTCAATGCTTTAAAAGCTCAGGAAGCCCCTGCTTTCAGTAGTACATGCATGCACCTGCAGCATCCTAGCTTTTGGGAAGCAGGCAGAAGACTCAACAAAATCAAAATAGCAACAAGGCAAATGGGGAACGCATCTGTAAACATACTATGTATTTGAAAATGACAGTATCAGTAAAAATGATATTGTTTATGGTTAAAGTGAAACCATCTAAAACTGCCTTACCACAAGTTTCTAAAGCTGGACTGAGACAATAAGTTATCATGCATTTTATATGTATAAAATGTTTAAATCGAGTAGAATTTAAAACCCATGCTTATACTAAGTCTTTTTTTTCCAGTACATAACACAGACAAAATTGATCACACGGGGCTAGGATTGTAGCTCAGCGGTAGAGCGCTTGCTTTGCATGTATGAGGCCCTGGGTTCGATCCTCAGCACCACGTACAAAGCAATAAAATAAAGACATTGTGTCCATCTACAACTAAAAAAAATATTAAAAAAAAAATTGATCACACATTGGACCACAAAAAAGGCATTAAGAAATTTCAGAGTTTAATCATAATGGAGGGAACTTCTATCGTAACAATTCAGCTACAAAACCATCCAAAAGATAATTAGAAAATCCCCATATGTTTGAAATCAAGAAATATGCTTCTAAGCCAGGCACAGTGGCACAAGTCTGTAATCCCAGCACTTAGGGAGGCTGAGACAGGAGAATCGCGAGTTCAAAGCCAGCCTCAGCAATGGCAAGGTGCTAAGCAACTCAGTGAGACCCTGTCTCTACATAAAACACAAAATAGGGCTGGGGATGTGGCTCAGTGGTCGAGTTCTCCTGAGTTCAATCCCCGGGACCAAAAACAAAAAACAAAAAAAGAAATATGCTTCTAAATAACTCACATGTCAAAGAAGTTATAATAGAAATTATAAAATATTCTGAATTGAATTTTGCTGAAAATATAACAATTTTATTAAGCTTTTTAAAAAACCAATTTTTTTTGCTAGTTCAATTTATGTATATTTTTTTATTTCAGCAATGTCTGCTTTTTATAATTAGCTTCTACCTATGTTCGGTTTAATATTCTCTTCTAACTTTCTGAGATGGAGGCTTAGCTCACTGTTTCACTATTTCTCAAGCTTCTGTTTTTTCTTTCTCTCTCTCTCTCTCTTTCTTTCTTTTTTTAACAGTACTTGGGATTGAGTACTACGTCCTCAAGAATATTTGCTAGGCAACACTCTACCACTGAGGTGCATCCCTAAATTTATATTCTAAAATTTCTCATAAAGTATATCATTATTTGTATTCCACGTGGATTTTGTAGAACTTTCTCAATCATTTTTTGTGTGTGTGGGGGGGGGTCAGTTTTGGATAATTCTGTGATTACTTCAAATACTACTTTTGCCCTATTTTCTTTTTTTTTTTTGCCTCCTGGAACTGCAACTTAATGTATAATGTATATCCTAATATACATGAGGATACTTATCATTGTATCCTCTAGGTCTTTTTCTCCTCCTTGATTTTCCATCTTTTCATGTCTCCAGAATTCTGATTACTTCCTTTTTTCTTTTCTTTTAGTTTACTAATTCTACTATTTGCTTTGTTCAATGTTATGAGACTGATCAGTTGTTAACATTGTATTTTTTGTTCTAAAATTTCCTGGTTTTTTTTTTTTTTTTTTTTGGGTACTGGGAATTGAACTCAAGGGCACTCGGCCACTGAGCCACATCCCCAGCCCTTTTTTGTATTTTCTTTAGAGACAGGGTCTCACTGAGTTGCTTAGTGCCTCGCTTTTTGCTGAAGCTGGCTGGCTTTAAACTCCTGATCCTCCTATCTCAGCCTTGTGAGCCTCTGGGATTACAGGCGTGTACTACCATGCCCGGCCCATTTTTTTAAATGAGTTCCTCATTCCCTGTCCAAATTCTCAATATTTTCTTCATCTTCTTGAAAACAGTAAACATTTTTATGTTATGTTAAACTCAAACTTGTGCTTAATAACTCCAAATTCAGGAGGTTCATTCTACTGTTCTTATTTTATTTTATTTTTTGGTACTGGGGACTGAACTCAGGGGCACTTGAACACTGAGCCACACCCCCAGCCCTATTTTGTATTTTATTTAGACAGGGTCTCACTGAGTTGTTTAGCACTTTGCGGTTGCTGAGGCTGGCTTTGAACTTGAGATCCTCCTGGCTTAGCCTCCCAAGCTGCTGGGATTACAGGTGTGTGCTATTGAGCCCAGCAGACTCTACTGTTATTTTTTCCTGCAGGTTTTCATTTATGTTTTATGCTTCTGGGTGTGCCTAGTTAGTTCTGCTTACGTGCCAAGTAGCAATAATAAGGCCTGGGGTAGTGTTTTATCCTTCTACAAATTATCTGCCTTCTCAGACATTTTGGGGCTCTTAACAGTAAACTACTACAACCTAACTGAAGAAGTGAGATGGTACAAATTTAAGATACAGCTCCAAAAAGGAGGATATTAGGCTCTAACAGTTTTTGGTGGGCACTGAACTTATAGTTTTTCTGGGCGGAGGGTCATAAGGGAAAATGTACACAAAAGAGAGTATGGGATACAAACAATTAAAATTGTGTCCAAAAGAAAAAAATGCATGTTGCAGTCTTAATGTATAATTGGTAAGACTTTCATGTATGTTCTCATATTTGTTACATCTGTTAGGTAAGACTCTACAACAAGTGTTTTATCTGTTTAAATCCCATTAAAATAATTTAATACAGTACAGATATAAATAGGCATTAATTCCTACATTAAAGTCATTATACATTTTCTAACTTGCCTCATTCAATAATGTGTGTTTTTTTCTTTCTCATTTTTTAAATAATTCAGTCATCCAGCTAATTTTCTTAAGGTAAAGGCTCCTCATGATACTGTGGAATAAATATTTCACAGTATTTTGTATAAGTGATCTGTTTTCAGACGTCTCCAGGACACATAATGTCTATGGAGTGAGTAAATTCTTACCTTGCTTTCAGATAACAATGACAACTGTGATTATCACTTATTAACAAGAAGACTTAGTATGAAGAAAACCCAAAGGGCTACATTTATTCTTATAACTTCTTTGACATATATACTATGTTTTTATGATATTAAGATCATAACATATTTTTATCAGCATGTCAGGGCTGGACTGACACATTTTTGACATGTGTTTAAACTGCTAGTGATCTTGGGAGGAGCCCCAAAGTGGAAGAAACTATTTAGCTGCAACTGTGCCAAAGATGAATGTTCTAAATGTGACCACCACAGTAGATCCTTGAAACAAATCTCTCAGTTCCCCTTCCATCTCTGTAAGTAGGCCCACCATTTCTTTGCATTCCTATCTCTGAAAACATTTTAATCTGTTGTATGAAAACAGCAGGTCACTAATAGTCTGACTTTGGTGAGGACAGAAGATACAGCAAACTTCTTCGTAAGGAACTGTCTTGATGTAGATGTTGCACTAAGGCAATCTATTTTTTTTTTCCTTCTAATTTGTTCTTTCTAGATATAGATACAGTAGAGTGTATTTGGACATATTATACATACACAGAATAAATATAACTTGTTCCAATTAGGATCCCATTATTGTGGCTGAACATGATGTGGAGTTACACTAGTCATGTATTCACGTATAAGGATAGGAAAGTTATGTCCAATTTATTCTACTGTCCTTCCTATTCCCATCCCCATCCCTTTCTTTTGTTTCCCTTTGTCTAACCCAATGAACTTATATTCTTCCCCTCCCTTGTTGTGGGTTAGCATCCACATATCAGAGAGGACATTCTGACTTTGATTTTTTGGGACTGACTTAGCATGATATTCTCTAGTTCCATCCATTTACTGGCAAATGCCATAATTTCATTCTTTATGACTGAGTAATATTCCACTGTGTGTGTGTGTGTGTGTGTGTGTGTGTGTGTGATCCATTCAAAATCCATATGTAGTAGAATAAAACTGAATCCCTATCTCTCCCCCTGCACAAGGACGTAGGCATTAGACCAGAGACCCTGTGCCTACTAGAAGACAAAGCAGGCCTAACTCTCCACCATGTTAGCTCAGAAACCAACTTCCTCAATAAGACTCCTAAAGCACAAGTAGTAATTTTGGGAGAGGACTGGGAATTGAACCCAGGGGCACTTAATCACTGAGCCATATCCCCAGCCCTTTTTTGTATTTTATTTACAGACTCTTACTGAGTTGCTTAGGGCCTCATTGAGTTGCTGAGGCTGTCCTTGAACTCATGATCCTTCTCCCTCAGCCTCCCAAGCCTCTGGGATTACAGGTGTGCACCACTGTTCCCAGCAAGAAGTAAAATAAGTAATCAACAAATGGGATGGTATCAAACTAAAAAGCTTCACAACAAAGGGAACAATCAGAATGTGAACAAAGAGCCTACAGAATGGGAGAAAATCTTTACCACCAGCACCTCAGATACAGCATTAATCTTCAGGATATATAAAGATCTCAAAAACTTAACACCAAAAAAAACCAATCAATAAATGGGCTAAGGAACTGAACAGGCACGTCATAGAAGAAATATGAATGAAAAAAATGTTCAATATCTTCAGCAATTAGAAAAATGCAAATTAAAACTACACTGAGATTCCATCTCACTCCAGTCAGAATGGCAATTATCAAGAATACAAGTAACAATAAATGCTTGCAAAGATGTAGGGGGAAAGATACACTCATACATTGCTGGTGGGACTAAAAAGCAGTGTGGAGATTCCTTACAAAACTTGGAATGGAACCACTATTTGACTCAATTATCCCATTTCTTGCTTTGTATCCAAAGGACTTAAAATCAGCATACTATAGTAAGGCTCTAGTCTTTAGTAAAGACCAGTACCTACTAGGGAGGAAACACTCAATAAATACTTACTGAATAAAGAGTAACTAAATTTAAGATCAAGGTGTAAAGAATAAAAGGAGTATTCTGGGAAAATGTTAAGTATTAGCTAAAGTATCCCTCAGAAGGTAGACGCTTAGTTTCAGGGACAATATTCCTTATATCTCAAACAAGACAGATATCTACATCTGTCTTGTCTACAAATTTAAATAGTAGGAATTCACTCACCCACTGGGCTGCTTCCAGCTCCATTTGGCACTGTGAGGTCTGTAGTGCTCAACATCCCACCTAACAACATTAGAGAGAGGTGAGAAGGACAGAGAATGAATATGAATTAACTCTCCTTATTTGACTACAAACTGAACAGAGGTTAACCTTCAGTCCACTCCTAAAAAACATCAAAATAAAAACTAGCTCTGAAGTTGGCACTAATGTGTGATTTGATATATTGATGCATATATGTACATTCACACACATATATATTCTCTTTTTATAAACTATACATGTAACATATGTTTCCACACATGGTATGTGTATGTGTACACCCCCACACAGGAATTTAGCTAGTAAGCTCTGGATTGCTTTTGCCTTTCTGTGTTATCAATACCAAATGGTACATATAAATAAGAATAGGGATAGTGCATATGGAATATCACCAAATCTAGGACTTAAGGGAGAGAAAACACTGAATCACACAGGCTAATGCAGCAAATACACTGCAAATTTCTGCTTATTTAACAAAGCATGCAGGAAGAGATGCAAAAAAACAAACAAACAAAAAACCCCACTTGACTCTCATCAGGTAAGTTTACTCCCTGTATTTCTAGCATGATAGCTCACACTCAACTTCAAATCTTTGCTCATGATATCCTACTTAAATGTTCTGCCTGTTAAAATATTCTCATGATAAGGAATACGTATACATGGTAGTTTCTCTATGTTGTTCTACTTTGCCTGACAGAATTCTCATAGATCAGTCCCATGGCAGACATTCAAATAAATATTTCAATTACATTGACTCCTCTCATTCAGAAAATAAAATTAAGACTAGCAGAATAAGAAACTTACTATATTAGCAACTAGTTTTTTCTCTTCTTTGTGAAATAACTAGTAGAACAGGTGTCACTACATACTTGCATTGCCAGTACTTGGTGGTCTCTGAGGAGCTCCTGGGGATACGTTTCTATGTAATGTAGCTGGAGGTGGAGAGAGCATGCTTGAATCTGCTAATGTTGAGCTGGCTGCCAAAGATGGTGACACAAGTGAACTCCCTGGGTTAGTGTAGGATAAAGCATTAGGACTGGTCACAGGGACTGTGACAGACATTGAGAAGTTCTGAGGTGGCAAACCAGGCTGTAAATAAAGAACAAGAAAGAGAAAACGATTAGTTTCACTCTCACTTACATTAAGTAACTTATGAACTTTAATTTGAAAGTTACTTAAATTATTACAAGTGGAGGACGGAACAGTCTTAATCAATTTGCAGATTTAAAGCTATTTTCTTTAGAATTGTATTTGAATGTGAATATGTTTGACATGAAACTTTTCAATTTTTTACATCACTGTATACTATAATGTATATATTCTCCATTTCAAATATTCATAGAGATGAAAATTAGAGGTTAAAACCTGATATTGAAGTATTACTGCTGAATTTAGACATTATAAAATTTATCACTGTTATTACCTAGTAAGCACTAATTATCACTTTGATGCAGACCAGTTTAATATCATTACATTCTTATTGAGAGATTCCAAATATATCAAAAGGGAGCAAGTGTGTACACATAATTATTAATTTAATACATCAACTTTGGGACATTATAATTAGGCCCCATTCTGATTTGATTGATGGACATTCATAATGGGCAAAATTAAAGAAAAAACAAATAATTACAACACAATGAAATCTGAGTGTAATGAAAATGCAAAGAAACAACCTAAACAACAAAATTAATTACTGAGAAGACACAAGTTTTTTTGGTATCTTCCTTAAATTGTATGAAGATCAAATTACAATATTATAAACACCATCTTCCATTCCACCAAATTATTCCATACCCCTTTAAAAGGATATTTTCTATTTTCCTCCATAAACCTTTATAATACACTGTTGACCACAATAAATAAGTTCTTTTCATAATTTAAAATGAGGGGCGGGGAAGGGGAGAGCTTTACCTCCACTTTCATTTTAAAACAGTGATTTACAAAGTATGGTAACATTGCTAATTCAAAGTTAGAAGACTGCAAATAGCTTATGTACTCTATTCAATAATTTCAGGTGGAAAAATTATAATAATTTATCAACAAATATAAAACAATGAGAAATTTTTTTTCGAAAGTTAAACAATTTTGTACAATTTTGCAGTTTAAGGTTAACTGCAGGAATATCACCATCCCTGTGAGATCAGAAGGGATTTTGTTTGGTGTTGTTTTAAGAATAATGGCATTACCCCAAAAATACCTCCTTAAAGTTACTTTTCATGAGCTTATTCTTACAGAACTATTTGAAGAAATGACCTATGAGGTACACTTTAAGGCAATGTTTTAAGAGAATTAGCTCTGACAATGAAATAAATATCAGCATTGGAACCATCTGTCTCATGAAGGCTACATTTTCATATACAGTATTAGAAAATTAGATCCAGAATAACAATCTTAAATAGCTCTCACTAATGGAGCTTTCAGTTTGAAGAACTCTGAAGAACTATTAAGTCCAGGAGCATGAGCTCAAAAAAGTACTATTTCACTATGGCTAGTTATATGAGTACAGAAAATTTTTAAAGTGACTATTTGTTTCACAATCAGTTTCACAATCAGTTGCTTCCAGGCTGAGGTTGTGGCTCAGTGGCAGAGCACTTGCCTCGTACGTGTGAGGCACTGGGTTCGATCCTCAGCACCACATAAAAATAAGTAAACAAAATAAAGACACTGTGTCCACATATAGCTAAAAAAATATATTAAAAAAAAAAGAACATTGCTTCTTTAACTTAAAATTAATCTATGCCTCTTTTCCTTATTAACAGAATCAGTAATGATAGGAATTTGAAGGTATCAATGCCAAGTGCTTTTGAGACATTTACAAAGTGCCAAACAGTAAACTCGGCTCTGCTAATATTAAAACTATATAAAACAATTTTTAAAAATTTAGAAATATCTGGCATTCTCAAGATCTATTTAAGCCCACAGGTTTATATGTCACATATTTTACACATATGTATATACACATATGGATATGTGTTTTAAGTCATAGGAAAGAGAGGAAAGTCTTATATATTTCCTATTATTAAAAATCATGGAATTTTATAAGGGGAAGGGATCTTAAAATTATGAGCAAACAGGCTGGGATTCAGCTCAATCTCAAAGCGCTTGCCACGCATTCTCAAAGCCCTGGGTTCAAAAAAACAAACATTAAAAAAAAGAAAAAAAATTATAAGCAAGTCACTCACTGTATAGATTAAGAAAGTAGAATTCAGGATGTTTAGGTACCCCATCTAAAGATACAAGGCATGTAAGTACCAAAGCCTGGATTAGAATGTTTTCACTTTTCCATTTAAGATGCTGAACATAAACTATTATGAGATTTCAGCAATTTCAAAGTTATATAGAACCAAAAAAGTTAATGAAATACCTTCTTTTTCCCTTCTATTTATTGTTATAACTCACTGTAAAAATAACTTAGATGTGGAGTCAATCTCTTCATGCATAAGATAAGCACAAACCATACTTTAGTACTCACTGCGATTTTATGATTCCGCATCATATTATCAAATTCCTCATTAATTTTTTTATATTTTTCTTCTGTATGTGGAGTTAGCACATATGAAGTATCAGGGTCTGGGCTGTCGCACCCTCTGTGTTCCTTCTTGTTCAGAGCCTAAATAATGAAGTTAACAAAAAGGATCAACAAATAAAAAGTAGAGGTAAAGTGAAAGTACTTACAGGGCCTCGTTTGAAAATAAAATCACTATCTTCATTTAGTTTGCTGAATCTGTCCTCCGAGAGTGGACTGTGCTCAAAGTAATCGTCAGCATCAGGGCTCTCACAACCATTAAGGCCTTTTTTTCTTAAAGTCTGAAATACAATTGGAAAATTCACACACAAATAATGCTAACTTTCCATGAGTTTTTTTTTTGTATAATTAATTAAGAGAGCACAGATTGAATGAATTGAATTATTTAAGAGCCACTCAAATTGTTGAATGATCACAAAAGTACTAATTCTTCAGGTAAGGTAAACCTAAGATCTATGTAAAATTAATTCAATTCCTTTTATTCATTAAAATAAAAGGAATATTGACTTGTTTGGTTTCTTCCTTTTAGAACTTCTTAAAGAATATAAATTCCACAATGTTCTGACAATAACTAGAATCTGATTACAGCCTGATCAACTTAACTGCTAGGGCCAATTTACGCAAGAAATAAATTAGAAATTTACCAAACCGATGCTTTGAAAAATTATAGTGCACTGAGCATTTCAGGACTTTATCTAGTGACATTCCTTTCTGCTATGAGAATTTATCCCATCCACTAGAAATTAGCCCAGAACTTCAATTTCATTTCTAATTTGTTCTTGAATGTTTACATTTTCCTGAAATAATTTATAATCCTGGAATATAAAAGCTCAAATCTAATATTTATATGCCAGTTATGACTCTTTTGTATGAAGAATGTACATATTACTGACTACATATTTTTACAATTTGGATTCCAAGGTTATTTGGAATGCATCCTCTCTCCCTTTTGCTAGCTCTTTCTACAGAGCTCCTTCATGGACTTTCTTGAGAATTTTCTTGAGTGTGGTTAAAGCTTCCTTTGGAGCACACTGACATTTTTTTACATTGGGGTAAAAATATAGCAGATGGCTAGTGTTCTGATTTGTACTTCTTTAACTTTAAAGTTACTATGAAACAACTTGTCTAGTACTTAAAAGAATTAAAAATCAAGGACTTGAAGATCTATGAAATATTCATTTACATTTATAATGTCTAATTAAAAAATACTCATGGGTATTATTTTAAGGTAGAGTTACTGGGTTCAACAACTTAGTTTTGAGATTGTTGATTTTCCAACCAACTCCAGAAAAGTACTAAGAAGTTAAAAATTTTCTGAGGCCTACCTAAAAGAGCTCAATTAGGAAGTAAAGTTTGACTGATAAACTAGTTCTAGATGAGTTCATCACAAATTATTTAAATTAGATTTAATATATATTTTAAATTCATAATACATATTAGTATCCTTTAAAATTTGACTTGCAATCATAATGTTTATTTTGCTCCTTTTTATCTTAAGAAAGTAGAATGTAAACACAGTACATCAAGATTTAAGAACTTTTTCTTAAGTTTTTCCAAAGCCAATTTTTTTTTTGGCAAGGGGAGAGGGGATACCAGGGATTGAACTCAGGGACACTCGACTACTGAGCCACATCCTTACCCCTTTTTTGTATTTTATTTAGAGACAGGGTTTCACTGAGTTGCTTAGTGCCTTGCTTTTTGCTGAGTGGCTTTGAGCTCACAATACTCCCACCTTCGCCTACCGAGCCGTTGGGATTACAGGTGTGCGCCACCGCACCTGGCAAAGCCAAATTATTTTAAAATTTGATTTTACTGTTTTTTTATTTTTGCATACTTGAAGAAAATCATAAGCAATCATTACTATAGATGTTAGCTTCTCAAATTTCTTGGAATGTGCCACCCAATGCCTGAAGCTCTTACTAAAACACAATCACTAAACAAGAGCATATAGTAAATACTACATCTATTTCCCTAACATCTATCCCATGGCAATAGGCTCTATGAATCTAATTAATTGCATGGACATTTATGTTTACTTAGCCATAAAAGGTCTTGCTGTTCAGAACACTGAGGGATGGAGACCTTTACCTGCCCCATCCATGGGAGCAAGTTCTACTTGCCAAATTTCTGCAAGCTGCTATCAGCAGTGAAAATGTTAACACTCATCGTAATGAACAACACATTGAACTCCTATAACCTACACAGCTCTAGAAACAGAATATAGCAAGTACCTATACATAGATCTTATCATGAAAAGAATGATTTATTCTAGCCTTTAATCACTAGATTCTTGTTTCTTAATTTTCACATATCTTAAAAGACTAGTTAACTCAGTCTTGTCCCTTTTGGTATACTGAAATGTTTATCACTGAACTCTCCATCAACAGCAATCACCAAGTATATATCTCTTTAAACATTTTTTAAGCTACAGAGGAAAAAAGAATACAGCCTTTGTTTTTTCTTTAAAAAAACAAAACAAAACTGTGAAATTTCTATTCTACCAGAATAAGGCTAACTCTAATATGAGGAAAAAAAGTACTCCAGTATCACTGGCTCTGCAAGCCTTCACTTCAGATGGGTTCCTATCACAGCCAGAGAATTTAAGAGGCAGTATCAGCTCTGCAGATAAGCTAATGTACCTCTGATTGACAGCCAACTTGTGTCTCCTTATCATCAAACATGAAGAGTTGTTTTGAGAACCTAACTACCATAAAAAGACTTTTTCTGTCCTCTTTATCATTACCAAACAGCATAATAGTAAAAGTTTCTCCTGTGTCAGTGGTACTAACAAGTGGAATGCTGTAATCTATTAACAAGGCTACGCGAGGCACACAAGAAACAGACCAGCTTCAGTTTTCTCATACACTTCAAGTTAACCACAATAAAAACATTTGTTCAATGAAAACTTAGTTTGAAAGATCCCCACTATGGGGAATCTGGGAGGAAAAAAATCATTAAGAATACCAGCACTATGCACTGTCTGTGGCTATTGCTGATAATTATCGTCTTCCATCCTGAAGTAAACATAACTTCAAGAAACTATTTCTTGTAAACGTGACTGACAGTATTTCAGTGTCATTAATGGCAACTTTAAGAAGAAAACTCCATTGTGCCAAAATAACTTCAAATTTCAGTGGTGTATATTTAAGTTGATTTATCCCAGATTTCCTTTAATAACTGTATTACAAACTGCTAAAGTGAACATTTGATGAGCAATTGTTATTAACCCATTCAAGCTAACTTGATACAATCTGATTTATACCCTTCATATTAGTGTTCCAAGTATGTTTAAAGGTTCTAATTGTCAAGGTTAAATGGAATCCGAAAACTAATGCACCTAAATTTTTCTTCAATCCTTTTTCATAGAAGACAAATTTTATTTTCAGAGGGTCAGTTAAGCACTTTTAAAAAACTTTTTATAGCTGTCACCAATAAAGTCAAATTGGGATTTTAATAATGGTTTTCTTTTGAGTGATCTGGGACAATTCAGGTACTTTCTGCATGCTGTCATTTGTGTACGATTTAAATAAGTATATGTCCTTAGTCAACATTTACCTTTCAATATTAGTTATGTAAAGATAAAATGTAAAATATTTTTAAATAGACCAAAACAGATTTTTAAAATTTGAGGTATCTTTAATGGAAAACTATGCATCATCTAGCATACATCCTTTAAAGTTACCTGACTCTATGGAGTTCTTGTCTTTGTCATTAAACTATTTTATAACTCTGTTCAGACAGAATGCAAATAATTTGTGTGTAATAATATGCAAATTATTTTTGCCCAATATAAGTTCTATGTATTTCTTCTCCCAACTATAGAAAAGCTAGTTTTTGCATCTATGAAGCCAACTTATTTGGCTTTCTTGATGAGTTTATATATTTGATCTTTGGATATACCTGTTGACCAGCTGTAACATTTTTTTCAGGTTTCCACAGTAATTAATAAATTAAAAATCTTTGTGGCCTTTTGACTTTCGATATAAGAAGAGTCTGACACTACCCTTGACTTATCATTGATAGCAGATCAAAGCTGTCTCAGGGAAGAGAGACTTCAATAGCCCTTGATAGGACTCAGAATTAGACTGAGCACTGAAGAAAAAAGTAATGTGTTATTTTGAAAATATTTGATTATCTATATGAATTTATTATTGTGTCACAATAAATATTAATATATTTATATTAACAATATTAAAATATTAAGGAAATATGATTAGAAAGGCTTTTGACTGTTCAGTATTTGTCTTTAAGAAACTAAAGAGTAATCCTTAGTTCTTATGATAATTTATAATTAAATGTTGTTTGGAATCACAGCATTAAAAGTGGAACTGTCTGAAACAGCAAAACCTACAATATCCTGAAGCAGGGTTCCTTTCTATCTGAAACCAATGTGACCTAAAGTGAAAATGAAGCTGGTAGGGGAAGAGTGGGTCCGGTTCTGCCGTGAGCATATTCAGGGAAGTATGAACCCTACACCACTTCTACAACTGTTCTGTGCTAGAAATGTTCAAATTAAACCTCTAAAGTTGGGAGACTCTTTGAGACAAGTTATTTCTTTTTTAAAATATACTTAATTTTTAAAAAAAACACAGTAATCATACATATTTATTAGTTACAGAATGATAGTTCAGTTTATGTATAGGAAGGCCCTTGAGTTTAAAATTTCCATACCAATTTAAGGAAAAACAGTAAAAACCCGAAATTTAGTGTTTTGGCTAGACTCTTGCCCCCAATCCCAATTCAGGTTAGATATAGCTACCTTTGTTTCTTTGACTAGGCTATTTTACAACTCATTAAAGACAGACATTAGTTAACTTGCAAGAAAATGGGTAGTTCGCACAAATAATTTTTGTCCATAGAAATTGTTTCCTGTGAAATACCATGGGTTATTAATCTCCCTGTGGAAACTGACCACACTTCTCTCTATAAATTCCTTCCAATAGTTTTAAACTATAAATATGTTCAATTCATTTTTACATGCAAACTATCAGTTATGCCTTTAGGGGAGTCACCTTGCAAACCAGCCTTGGTAGCAGAGACCATGGATTTCATCAAAGATGGATTTCCTGGTGTGAGGCCTTCAGTACTTCAAATATTCTTTCCTGTCTATGAGTGTGATATGCCTGCAACCTTTTAATAAATTACTCCTTTATCTTGAACTACTTCAAATGGGTTTCTACCACTTATAATCAAAGAAGCTTAATGAAGAAAACTGTCAGTGATTCTTTAAGTCAAAAATTAACAGTATCCTCATCCAAATCATGTATTTCCCAAGAAAGTCTGGCTGGTGCCTCCAAAATCTAGAATCCCAAAAGAATCCTAAACCTGAAAGTGAATTATTTACCATGTTTGGCCAAAGACAATTGATGTAAAGAATAAAAGCTGCCAGATTAAAGATCTTTAAAGGCATGTGTTCTTCTATTCTACTTATAGAGAATAAACAACCTTACCTTCCAAATTCAAGGAAACATTTACAGAATTCTGGGTATATGGTACTGTTTGGCAGACCCTGTACATTTCCCTCTCATTTTTCAATCTACATACTAAACCTCTTGGTGAAACTAAGATGGAAAGAATAAGAAAAGGGTAGAAAGGAAAGAGACTCAAGGACACAAGAATAATGCTGTTCAGACTTTTTCTAAGTATACCCATGTTTTTCTTTTACATAATCTTAAACATATGTAACAATGGATTATTAATTAAGCAGAGGCAGTTCATTTAAAATGGGTTTCTTTTGGCTTATAATCTCATGTTAAACATTCAACAAATAGTTACATAGTTAAAATTTTAGACATGTTCATTTTCCATGGAAATTATACATGTCTTTTATATAAGTGCACATATGCATATACAAAAATATAAATTACAGCCGGGCGTGGTGGCTCACGCTTGTAATCCCAGCACTTAGGGAGGCTGAGACAGGAGAATCGCGAGTTCAAAGCCGGCCTCAGCAATGGCGAGGTGCTAAACAACTCAGTGAGACCCTGTCTCTACATAAAATACAAAATAGGGCTGGGGATGTGGCTCAGTGGTCAAGTGCCCCTGAGTTCAATCCCCAGTACCAAAAAAAAAAAATATATATATATATATAAATATATATAAAAATTACGATAATCTCTGGTGTTCATTTAGAGTTAAATCAGGACATTTTCCATTCTAACATATGCACATACACACAAATACAGGTATTATTACAATCGCTAACGTATGTTTACAGAGTAAGCAAATCAGGATATCTTTCACTTTAAACATGTCTAAACTACATTTAAAACATGCAGGGCCTTAAATAAGAACTGATAAGTATCCCAAGGAATTAGCACTTCTGAAATTTTGAGTCTATATTAAATTTTGATTGAAGAATCTATACTATTTACCAGAGCCTGTGCCTGGTAAGACTGAAGTTTTAACTGCTATGTAAAAAGAACTACAAAATTCTCAATACATACTGAATTTTATTTATTTATTTATTTGTTTGTTTGTTTGTTTATTTATTTATCGTGGTCTAGGGAATGAACTCAGGGTCTTGCACATGATAGGAAAGCACTCTACCAATAAGTTAACAACTCCAGCCCTAACACATTCTAAACTTTGTAAGATAACTGTCAAGTTCCATTCTAAACTAACAGAATTGCAGCACTTATAGGTGAAACTATATAATTAGAAGTACTCAAAAGGAGTATATGCATGGTTTTTAAATGCACAAAGAGCTAGTACAATGAATCAATCCACAATTTTACTATGTACCTTAAATCTTGTTTTCTGAAGCCAGCTAAGCAGTTTATGCTCACAAATACTGGCTGAATGGATCAATATAAGTACACATAATATAAGTTTCTGTAAATAAAGGAATAACATGTTTTAAGTTCCAAGGAATTCAAAGTAGACTATCAAAATAGTTTTTAAATGAGAAAAAGTTCTCTTTTTACCCTATTTTAACAGTTATTTCCATTTTGAAGTAGATACTATTCTTTCTAGTCTGAAAACACAAAAACAATTTAAAATTTTGAAACACACATAAAGGTACATAAAAAGTCAAAAAATAATTACAAAGTGAACAAGTCATTTCAATCAGGTAAAAAAGTAGTCCCAAGCCCAAATCCTATATATCTCCTCTAATCAACCAACCTTCTCTTCTCCCCGTATAGGAAAATGCTATACTAACTCTGTGATGACAATTTCCTGGATTGTCCTTATAGGTTTACCACATAGATGCATATCCCCAAAATTATAATTTAGCTTTACCTATTCTGACTATATGCAAATAGAACCACAGAGAATAATATATTGTGTGTGAACTTTCATTACACATCATTCATGAGATTTATCCATAATGTTGTGTAGTTAAATAGCTTAGACATTTGCACTTATTGTATTACATAGAAATAAAACTTCATCCTACTACTGACACGACATCTGAATTGCCTCAATCTTTTGAATATTATGAAAATGCTATAGTGCATATTTGAAGACAGTTTAATGCATACATGCACACATTACTCTCTGCAGTAAATTCTCAGGAGTGTAACTGTAGTTC
The DNA here is from genome assembly GCA_004024805.1 of Geosciurus inauris. NCBI lineage: Eukaryota > Metazoa > Chordata > Mammalia > Rodentia > Sciuridae > Geosciurus > Geosciurus inauris. Next base: position 178,235 of record PVHX01001034.1, on the reverse strand, counting down.
ATAAAATACATGAATCTTACAATAAATAGATAACATCAAACTGTTACTCAAGTAGTTTTACCAGTGTGTACATTTCTACCTTAAATGAATATTGAATTCATATCCCTCCTGATTACTAGTGAAATTCAACACATTTCATATCTATTAGTCATTCAGATTTTCTTTGTGAAACAGCTGTTCAAGAACTTTGCCAAGTTTTCTATGAATTACTTTTTCCTTACTGGTACATAGTTCTTTTAAATGCAGCCAGTACAGGTCCAAGGTTAATTTCATGTATAAAAATCTTTTCCCATTCTGTGGCATTTTTAACTTTTTTTTTTTTTGGTACTGGAGATTGAACCCAGGGGCACTTGACCACTGAGCCACATCCCCAGCCCTATTTTGTGTTTTATGTAGAGACAGGGTCTGAGTTGCTTAGCACCTCGCCATTGCTGAGGCTGGCTTTGAACTCGCCATTCTCCCGTCTCAGCGTCCCTAAATGCTGGGATTACAGGCTTGAGCTACCGCGCTCAGCTCATTTTTAACTTTAATCTTTGGATGAGGGGAGGTTAATTTTAATATAGTCCAATGTATCCATTTTTTCTTTTTTTGTTATCCTTACAATAGTGATTTTTATGTCTTATACAAAAAATCTTTCCCCACCCCAAAATCATAAAGGTATTCTCCTATATTATCCTTGAAATAGCTTTGAGGTTTTGTCTTTCACATTTAGGTCTGTAATCTTGCTGGAGATGATTTAGTGTGGGATATGAGATATATTCAATCTCACAGGTTTTCAGATAGAATACCACTGTCCCAGTGCCATTGTTTCAAGAGTTCGTTCTTTCCTCTTTGGTCTGTGATAACACATCGTCATATATTAATTATCTTTGTATGGTTCTGGTTCTGTGCTATTATTCCACCAGTATGTTTGGCATTTGGTAATTATGCTAATGTCAGTATCTTAGTTACTATAGCTTTAAAATTCCTCTAATACACTTATTGCAAATCTTCTCACCATATTCTTCTTCACGTCTCTTTTCCCTTTTAATTACAGAAATCAGTAATGTTGTTCTTATGTCTTAGAATTCTGGCAATTCATTGACCCTATAAAGATAACTATGTAGCACATATAAATAATATTAAGCCTTCCAATTCATGAATATGGAATAATGCTAAATTCCTGGCATAAAGCCAAATTAGTCATGATATATTCTCTTCTGTATAATCCTGGATTTAATTTCTGTATTAGCATAAGTAATGACAGAGGCTTTAACAACAACAACAACAAAAATCCATAAATCCCAGTGGCTTTACAGAATGGAAGTTTATTTCTTGTTTATACAAAGCCCAATGAGGGTATTTCTTAGTCTCAGAAAAACTTATGTGAGATTCAGAGCCCAGAGTCTTTTTCTGTTTTGCGGGGAAAGGAGGGCTGCTATGGATTGAATCCTGGGCCTCACACATACTAAGTATACTCTTTCCCACTGAGGTACACACTCCCAACCCTGTCCACAGTCATTTATTTTGTGGCTTCATATACAGGACCTTTGAGTCCTCTTCTGGATTCTTTACACCTGGTTGTCAAACAAGGAAGAGAGAGTGAAGATCATGTGAGAAACAGCTTACAGGTTAGACCTAGAAGCAGCCTGCATCATATCCATCCACATTCATTTAGCTAGAACTCAGTCACATGGCCACTCTTAACTGCAAAGGAAGCTGATACAGAGTCTAGACATGTGTCCGAGCAGTAGAGAAAATGGGTCACTGTGAAAACAAAGATGTCTCCAATAAAAAAGATGTGAACACAAAGAAGTGGACTAATATTGTGCTTAGGGATTTTCAATTTATGTTCAGTGCGATGGACTTCTCATTTTTTCTTTAGTATTCTCCTAGTTGGTTCTGCTACCAAAGTAAGTCTAGTTTCAAAATATGAAGAAGCCAGGCGCAGTGGTGCATGCCTGTAATCCTAGCAGCTTGGGAGGCTGAGTCAGGAGGATCACGAGTTCAAAGCCAGCCTCGTCAACTTAGCAAGACCCTAAGCAACTCAGTGAGACCTTGTCTCTAAATAAAATATAAGAAGAGCTAGGGATGTGGCTCAGTGGTTAACTGCCCCTGAGTTCAATCCCTGGTACCAAAAAGAACAAAAACATAAACAAATGAAGAAAGGAGAGGTCCTTCTTTTGCTATTCTCCGGAAGAGTTTGTGAAATACAGGCATTACTTCCTCTTTAAAAACATGCTAGTAATGTTTTTATGTGACTATGAGGCCACAAAACTTGGAGTTTTGTGGTAAATCTGACAATAAGTATTATTCTCTCTGAAAATAAGACTATTTTTTTCTAATTGTTTTGCTAAAATTATATTTTTCTGGAGACTTGTCCACTGAACAAAAATTTTTAGGCATAGTAGAATAATGAAATAATATATGCTAAAAAAAGTATGTTAAAGCTGAGTGCAATAGTGCACACTTGTAATTCCAGTTCCTCAGCAGGAGGATCGCAAGTTTGAGGCCAGCCTGAGTAACTTAGTGAAAATTTATCTCAAAATAAGATTTTTTTTAAAAAAGGCTGGGGATATAGCACTGTAGAGTGTTTGCCCAGCATGTGCAAGGCCCTAGGTTTAATCCCTAGTATCAAAAAAAATTTTTATGTTAAAAAAATAGAAAATGGACACCTTTTTGATTCTGTAGTTCATCTCCTATCTTTATAGAAGAGAATATTAAAGTCAGGACAGATTCAAGTACTCATGCCATATCCTCCTACCTCATCATAGAGCTATGAAGTAGCGTAACTGAAATGAGAATCTAAGTCTTCTGATGTTTAAACTAGTGCTCTTTCCTCTATGCTGTGTTAGTTTAGCCAATCAACAGACTGCTTCAAACAGTCAACAAACCAAAAGGAGCATAGATAAGAGGACTGTGATCTAGTACCACTTTAACCATTGAGAAGAGATACTATTTATCACGTATGTGGTCACAAGCATGTCTTTGGATTTTCCCCCCAGTTTTTTTCATGATCCTGTCCATATCTTCTTCAGTGAGAAATATGTTGTTTAGGCTCTGGCTTCTTTGAATTCTTTTTTTTTAAATTTTTTTTAAAATTGTTGATGGACCTTATTTTTTTATTCATTTATTTATATGCAGTGTTGAGAATTGAATCCAGGGCCTCACACATGCAAGGCAAGTGCTCTGCCACCCTGGCTTCTTTGAATTCTAAGGTCTCACTGAGTTGTATGATTCTGGGGTTGACTGCAAAGACCCGAAAGTATGGTAATACCTCCTCCTCCACTGCCTCCCTCAATTTCAACAGTTTTGGGGCCCTGGTTTCCCAGGAGCTGGATAGTAGGCAACAGGTAGTCTAGTCTCAACTTGTCACAAGGGAGAATGTTTTCGATATCCACACTTAAATGAATTATTTGATAATGCTGATTTTCAGTGAAAAGTCAGCAAAGTATATCTTCTGAAGTCCTGGCTTTTGATTGTTCACTATTCCTTTTTGTTTACTGGATACTTTAATTTGCCTTTTTCATCCAACAAAATTCATTGAGAGCATCCTAATTTCAAATACTTACTGATAAAATAGGCATGGGTCACTGTCCACATGTAGTCTGTAGTACTCCCTGCTTTCTTTTTTTGGTATTGGGGATTGAACTCAGGGGTACTTGACCAGTGAGCCACATCCCCAGCCCTATTTTGTGTTTTATGTAGAGACAGGGTCTCACCGAGTTGCTTAGCGCCTCGCTGTTGCTGAGGCTGGCTTTGAACTCGCGATTCTCCTGTCTCAGCCTCCCTAAGAGCTGGGATTACAGGCTTGAGCCACCGCGCCTGGCTCCCTGCTTTCTTACCCTGCCAAATTGACTTGGTCCTGGCTCTTCTTCCAAAGGATAAGGTGGTTCAATAGCAAAGCTGATAAAATGTTTGCTTTCACTGTTAAAGATATTTTCTCTGTATACAAAATTTAGGTTGGATTCCTATTCTATTAAACTAGCACATTTATCATTTGACTCCAGGTTTAATTTATTGCCATTTAGAATCAACACTATTCTGAGGATAAATTTGGTTTTTTTTGTCTTTTGTTTTCTGCATTTTCACTGTCTTTGTGTGGTTTTGTTTTTGTTTTGGATTTATTCTGCATGGGATTTATTGGGTTTCTTAATTCTAAGGGTAGTGGACTTTCATCACTCCTAGAAAATTCTGTCATTATCTCTTCAAATACTGTATCTTTCTCATTTTCTCTGTTCCCTCCTCCTTCTGGAATGTCAATTAAATGCAGGCTACTACAACTTCTAGCTTGATCCTCCTTCACTTGGAACCTTTTGTGGTATTTTCTCCTTTTTAACTTTCTGTGCTGAATTCTAGGTAAGTTCTTCTATCTTTCAGTTCACAAATTCTCTCTACAACTATGGCAAATCCATTTCCACCATGTCTAAGTTGTTAATTTTTGGCCATGGCATTCTTTTTTCATGTCTAGAAGTATTAAAATATGCTTTTAAATTTCTTATAATTACCTGTTTCTCACAGATATTCTCAAGCTTGTTTTTATTTCCTCAACACAGAAAGCGCAGTTGCTCTATAATTTATGAATAGTATCTGAAATATTTGGGAGACAACTTTCGCTACTTCTTTACTGTATTTACTGTCTTGTTTTCTTGTGTACTTTATCATCTTTGTAAGATGTTCAATAGTTTTGAAAGCTAATTTGCAGATTTCTGATGCATAAAATAAGGTGCCTCTTCAACAAGGCTGTAAATTTACTTCTTTCAGGTACCTAATACACTAACTTTCTTGAACTTCTTGTGTCATGACTCTGGCCTGAAATTTCACCCAATGCTGGTATTTGATTCACAACCTCTCGGAGAAAAATTCTCTTTCTTTTCTCATCGTTCTCATCTGTCTGTTCAGGACTGAATAATTCTTCTTGCCATCCTTTGTTAGCAAGAGAAAGCAGTAGGTTTTCTTAACACACTGGGCTTGATATTGGGGAAAATTTATTAGACTCATAAACCTAGAAGGGTTACCTTTCTCCATGCATCTGAAACTATCAGAACTCAGTTTTCAACTGTATCCACACGGGCAAATGACTTAACGCAGTCATCGCTTTAAATAATTCTTGACTTGTGTTCTCATCTTCTCTTGGATTTTGGCCTAGCATAGTCTTTGAAGCTCTTTGATAGTATGAAGAATTTTTTCAGTTCACCTAATGTTTTTAGTTGTCTTTCAGCAAGAGAATTAGTCTAGATAAACTAGCCCAAGAATACTAAATTTTTAAAAGTATTTTTAGAAACAAAATTACACTTTTCTAACAATATTAAAAAAGCTATATTTTGTTGATTTTTCATTTTCTTTTTTTTTTAAGTTAGATGTGGAAGTGTTAGGCAGCTCTTCAAGGTTAAACAACGAATTTACCATTCAATCCAGGAAATTCTATTCCTAGCTAGATACCCAGTAAAATGAAAACATATGCCCATACAAAAAAGTGTTCACAGGTCTAGGGGTAAACCTCAGTGGCAGAGCACTTTCCTAGTATACTTAAGACCCTGGCTTTGATCCCAGCACCACCACCCTGCAAAAATTGTGCATAAACTTCAAAGTAGCAAATGGACTTCATTTGGCCACAGAATGAATTTCTAAGATCTGCTACAATATGGATGAGCTTTAAAAACATCACCTTGAGTGAAAAAAGTCACAACAGACCACATATTATATGACTATACTTATATGGAATGTCCAGGACAAATTCACTGACATAGAAAGTAGATTAATCTCAGTTATGTCTGCACACTTCAAGAAATACCTAAAATATGCACTCAATTTCATAATAGTGAAGGATATCTGGGCAATGATTTACATAGTACTTCATGCAGGTTACTGAAAGCTTTGTAAATGTTTACTATGATCACGAATAATTATCATATTGGAATTCATACCTAGTATGTTATGACTAATATGTTACGACTGCCAGTGAACATAAAAAAACACAGCCCAATAAAACTTCTAAAAGTAACTTTCTCTATAACCAAAAGAAACAGAAAAATAACTTCTCTACTCTGTATAATTTTTCTTAAAATAGCAGCCTTTAATTCAGATAAATGTAAACTAGGAAAAAAAGGGGAAAAAATAAAAGGAAACAACCTGTGTAGTTAAACAGTAGTCTGCTCTACTATGAAGTTTTTGTAATGCAAATTAGCTCAGATACAACTGGCACCAAGAAATGATATCAGTACAATAAAGTCACTTTGGTTTGTTGGTGATTTTTTCCTAGGCAAGGGGAGCCAGAAAAGTGGGAATAGCATTACAACTTTAGCAGGAAAGAAAAAAAATCCCTTGACTACTGCCTGACAACAGGAATATTAATCTGTATTATCAGAAATTTTTAAAAGAAGGCTTTAGATGAGTACTCCTAATCTTGTAGATTGTACTTTTTCCCATACTTACTTTAATGGCAGGCTCCACTGGCTCAACTCTATATTTCCATCTGTATTGTCCTAAAACCTACCAATGCCATCCCAACAAAAAGGCTTACTAGCATTTCTTTTTTTTTTTTTTAAATATTTTTTAGTTATACGTGGACACAGTGTCTTATTTTGTTTATTTATTTTTATGTGGTGCTGAGAATCGAACCCAGTGCCTCACACGTGCGAGACAAGCGCTCTACCACTGAGCCACAATCTCAGCCCCGCTTACTAGCATTTCTATCCAAGTAACTGTACATTTATAATCTCACCACGGTAGTCACTAACTACACTAAGTTGCCTCACTGAACAGCAATAATCTCCCCAATTATGACTTGTGTTAGTTCTCAGCATACAAAGCTGTATGAGTTTTGCAGTTTGTGAGGTTTCCAGGAACGCAGAAATCACAATACAGCAGAAACTTCTGTACTTTTTTCTTTTTAAAAGTAGGTTTACTTCTCTAAAAGCTGGGAATAATACATACAATGAGTAGACATGAAGGATGAGGATGAGTTAAAAGAGTCATCATTTCCAATGTTACAGAGTAAAGAGAATCACATTTCCTTCACTCTTGACTTCCTTTCACTTAAACATACTTAATATTTTGTCCTGACTAGTTTTTGTAATATTTGATGAAGTTTTAAGAGTATAATAAATGGGTTAATAAAATAAGCAACATTGTCTTTAGTTCAAGTCATCACTAAGTTGTATGTTGGATCTTTACTGAACACTGTGAAAATACTAATATTCTTTTGCAAAGTCTACAGTCTTTCAGAAGATATTATTTGCGTTATTTGTCATTATGTACTGATATGATCTTCCTTATCAATTAAATTAAGTATGTAACTAGATTCGAGTTTCCTAAGCTTTTTATAATATACCAACCTCTTTTCACAATCATTTTGATCACGTAGTCATTTGTGCATAAAAAATAACAATGAAGTGATTTTTAAAATAATTTAAATTGCTGCATTACTTAAGGTTTATTACAAAGGCTATTTACTTATAATATTTGAGAAATGTTAACATGATGGTCAACTCTAAAAATTTCTTTTTAAACAAATAATGCACTCAAATTTTCTAGAGATCAACTAAGAAAAACAATAAAGTGTCAATACATTATAGTCTTTGGAACACAGCCTAAACTCCCACTTTATAATCTCCCCTCCCTATTCAAACCAAATGGAATAACGTTCCTCTTCGTTTGAATCTTACCATTACTAAAAACAATCTATCATAATTATAAGATGGAATAAATTGCATTTTTAAAAGTTATAAACTTCTTTAGTATATTGATTATTGAGCCACAACCTCTTATAAGTATCACTCCCCTCTACTTAATCCAAAGTAACTCTATTCTTCCCTAGCTCCCCGCCCTTAATCTCTCGAATATATAAAGAACTCAAAAATCTTGCCACCAAAAAGCAAATAACCCAATCAATAAATGGGCTAAGGAACTGAACAAGCACTTCACAGAAGAAATTAATTTATTTGCATTTTTGTCAATCAATCATATACCTATCGGCTCATTTCTGAGCTCTCTATTCTGTTCTACTGAGATATGTATGTATCCTTATGCAAAAACCACACTATCTGGATGACTGAAATAGCAAGACCTAAATGTACAACATCTGGCAAGAATATGCCAGTTGGCATATTCCATTCTTTCTCCACTACTATCTGGGCATGGGATGTGGGAAGGCATGCAGCCTAAACCAATACAATCAACTAACTTTAGAATATCTAATGGAAATTCTGGGACACAGTTGATCTAATATTTTAGATTGGTGCTTAATTAACCAATAGCCACATGTGGTTACTTAAACTGAAATTTAAAAAACAAAAAAACCCCAACAGTTTCTTAGTTACACTGGCTACATCTCAAAGATTCAACAGCTACGCATGGCTATTGGTCACCATATTGGACAAATATACAACATTTCTATTATCACTAAAAGTTCTATTAGACAGTGCTATTTTCAATGATAGTACGTGCAGATATAAAGCCTGAAGCTGTTTCTGTCAACATGAAAAAGTAGGTATGAGAACAAAACCAATGCATGGGGAAGGCAGAGATAGAGCCCAATTCTACAGAGTCTAATCAGCACACTGCTAGAATTTCATTAGTGATATAACACACACCCCAATTTTTTTCCAAACCTAATTAGTTATACATGACAGTAAAATGCACTTTAACACATCACACATAAATGGAGTATAATTTCTCATCCTTCTGATTGTACATGATGTAGAATCACACCAACTGTGTAGTCATGTGTACATAGGGTAATAATGTCTGATTCATTCTATTATCTTTCCTACCCCCATACCCCTTCCCCTCCCTTCACTCTCCCCTACTTAATCCAAAGTAACTCTATTCTTCCCTAGCTCCCCACCCTTAATCTCTAGAATATATAAAGAACTCAAAAAACTTGCCACCAAAAAGCAAATAACCCAATCAATAAATGGGCTAAGGAACTGAACAGGCACTTCACAGAAGAAATACAACTGATCAACAAATACATGAAAAAATGCTCAACATCACTAGCAATTAGAGAAATGCAAATTAAAACTACTCTAAGAGTCCATCTCACTCCAGTCAGAATGGCAATCATCAAGAATAAGTAACAATAAATGTTGGCGAGGATGTGGGAAAAAGGTACACTCATACATTGCTGGTGGGATTGCAAACTGGTGCAACCACTATGGAAAGCAGTGTGGAGTTTCCTCAAAAAACTTGGAATGGAACCACCATTTGACCCAGCTAACCCACTCCTCAGTTTATACTCAAAGGACTTAAAATCTGCATACTACAGTAATGCAGCCACATCAATAGTTATAACAGCTCAATTCACAATAGCTAAACTATGGAAGCAAACATCCCTATTTTAAAGACTAGTTTCAGTCAGGTCCATTGCTTTCAATCTAACCAATATGGCATAGTTTTCAAAATGTTTTCACACAATTCTTTAATTGATTGTTAAAACCCATGAGATTTAGAACTTTAATACTGCTCTCTCTGTCCTATTCAAATACTGAGAAAGTAGTACAAGCATTCAGTAAATAAATATTATAGTCAAGATATCCAAGTTAGAGTGCTGAACACAGAAATTTACTTTGAATTACTAACAAAATGTCCAAAAGTGTTTGAAATCTTATTATCAAACACCTTTTACAAAATGTTTATCTAAAGCATTGTTTTCTACCATCCTTCAAAATGTTTTTTTTTTTATTTTTTTACTTTTAGTTGTAGATGGACACAATACTTTATTTATTTATTTATTTATGTGGTGTTGAGAATGGAACCCAGTGCCCCACACATGCAAGGCAAGCACTCTACCACTGAGCCACAACTATAGCTCTCAAAATGGTTTTTTAATACCTCAAATTAATGTAACATAGGTAGGTCTTTTTTACTTCAAAGTAATAACAAATTTTAAATACTCAATTCATCCATACAAATGTAGAAAATAGCAATAACATCTTTTAATTATGTTTTATGCAATAATCCTATATGAATAGAAATATAAAAAGCAAGCTAATTTTAAAAATTCCTGCACAAATACTACTTGTTATCTCTGTTCCTTTTTCAAAACATCAAATAACTTAAGCCCAGAAATTACACAAAACAACAAACTGTTATAGAAAAAGAAAATTTTTATGAAAGCAGAGCATGACAAAAAAATATTCTCCATTGAATTACAAAAAGTAAATTATAAGACATAATTAAGCTGTGGTCTATTCTAGAAAGCTAAAGCATAGTCTATTTACCAAGTCTTAAAAATTGCTCACATTTTAAAAATTTATAAAAGACATACCTTCTAATGTTTTACTGCTAATGAAAATAAAAACTATAACAAACATTCCTTAAATAAATAAACATAATCACATATCTCCTAAACATAGTAACATTCTTCCTAGAACATCCTTAGGATACACAATTATTAAGGTACGTGTTAACAATTGTGAGTCAACTAAACAAAAACGTGAAAAACCCTCATGTATGTACTTATTTTGTTAAAATATCATTTGAAATTTTTCACAGGCATAGCACTAATTACATAGTTATAAATTAAAAAGTAGAGCTCTAGACCTTCCTTTCTATATAGATTTTAGATCCTTAAATAGTCTCTTTCAGAAATAACATAACTTCAAAAATAAACGCTGAAAACTACAGGTGTCACCTCAGCTTTAAGGTATCTGTTCTAAGTGCCAGATTTCAAAAAATTACATGTTTTCTTTGGATACTTTTATAAAAGAGAACTGAAATATCATTAAAATATATATGTATGTATATATCACTTTATTGAGGCATACAAAGAGCAATGATAAACATGTTAAATACCCAGCATCATTTGCTTTAAATAATCTTCTAGCTCTAACAACAATATAATATTTATATACTGAATGATTACTATTTGGTAGGAAACATTATCAATCTTGGGATTCTAAGGTCCTTGAAAGCCATACTGAAGTGTATCCAACAAAAGGATTTCTGCAGTAAAACAACAAAATACTCAACACATCATTTTGTTAAGAAAAAGGCAGCAGATGGTCATTTACCATTGTCTTCCTGGTTCTACTAATGTCTGGTACATAGTCATGATAAATATTAGTGAAATAAAATATGTACAGATAATATATTACATTCAGTATCTTCACTCCTCTCTTTTCTCTTCCTTTCTCTGCAATCCCTTCCAAAAACTGTCATGCAGTTCTAACACACTTTCTTGCCTGAGAATGTAAAACAATGAAACCTAAGAAGCTATTTTATTAAATTCCTTCAGTGACTAGGCAAACCAGCAGGTTAAAGTGAAGGGCCTAAATAAATCATGAGGAGCTAGTTTACTTCCCAGGTATTAGCTAATCTTATTATTAACATTACACGACAGCTATACTTAGCTGATCTATCTTCATAAACTGGAGAGTGCAGAAACTGTCCTAATTCCACCTAAGTTGCCCTTAGGACCTAAAATACCTTCCCTCTTTCCCATTTCTTTCTCCAACCCTATCCTGTTAACAACCAGTGACTGAGTCACCTCTAGAGGAAGTTCCCTCTAACCACTCTCCCCATCTCCTTTATCTCCCCTTTTCTCCTTGGCCAAAATATTTTTTTAGTTGTTGATGGACTTTTATTTTATTCATTTATTATTTATGTATAGTGCTGAGGCTCGAACCCAGTGCCTCACACATGCTAGGCAAGCGCTCTACCACTGAGCTACAGCCCTAGCCCCCCTTGGTCAAAATTTGACCAGCACAATAAAGGCCTTCCAGAATAAAAAGGACACATTATCTGCTAAGTACTAAAATAATTCCTGACACATATGAACATAAAAAGGGGATAGATATTGATCAATAATCACAAGAAATGTCTTACAGAAACTTACATTACAAAGTGATATATATTACCCTTTTCCCCACCCCGAACTCATTTATTTATCAACAACATCAGTCTCTGATGGAGAAAAATATGACCTCGACAAGAAAAAACACACTTGAAGATGCATAGTTTCTTATAAAAAGCACATAAATGAAAACCAATAATTGTATGAAAAATAATAATATTCAAATACATAGCAAAATAAAAATAATAAACTGAAATTGCAAGAGCTAAAGTGACTGCTATGTGAGGTGATGGTGCAGCAACATGTGGGAAGAGGAGGAGGGCCATGAGGATTTTGTGCCTCACCCAGTGAGTCATCATCCTGCTGCTTCAGGCTCTGTTAGGAATAAAAGAGCAGGGCAGGGGGCTGGAGGTGGAGGAAAGCTTTGTCTTGTCTTCAGATGCCTCATTATTTTTTCCCTTTCCCTGTCGCTCCACTGCAGCCCTGTAAAACATTAGGCAAGCCTCTTAAAACACTCCCTGTCTGTTCCAATCCTCATCTATTAATATAAAGGGAAAAGTGATTGGCTCCAAAGCCTCTCTGAGGATATTATAAACCTATCAGAAAACCTAAGCAGAATCATGCCTTCCAGTTCTACTGAGTCAACACTAGATAACTTCAGAAGACAAGTCAGTTAACTTTCATTTTTGTTCACCTAAGGAACCAGATTCCATCTCTTACCATGTCCCCACACCTTTCAAGAAGCACCCCTGAAAGGAGCTACATTCAAAGAAGCTCTTATAATTATGTAGAACTGAACCGAAATATAACCTATTAGAAATGCATACCCTAGTGGCAACTGGTACACTATTTTGAATGGGTTTTTAAAAGGTTTAAATAGTTGCATTTATGCTTGCTCCCTACCTGTAATCATTTCAGGAGATATTGTTGGGGATAAAAAATATTTAAAAGGCTGAATAACCATTGCCAAGAGATTGTGCATTAACTTGAAGCTTTTAGTTTATAACTGCACTTAGGACAAATTAATCTAAGATTGCTTAGACCTCATATCAAAATGAGTTTCTGATTCAATAGGTCTGGGATAGGGCCCAATAACTTAAATTTCTAAACAATTCTCTGGCAATACTGATGTTCATGATCAGGGCACCACATTTTCGAAAATCATTAATTTTATATAATTTACTCCTGACATACTTTTACTACTATCTGTTTTTGTTATTTGATAGGTATATCTTATACTGAACACCTATTTTTCTTTAAGATCTTATTTCCAAATTCCTTTGCAATCTGAAAGCAGGCAAAGATTGAGATTTAAAAGGGTAGACTTTCTTCAGAATCCAAATTATCATCATCCTGTTTCACTTATATCTGTGACTCAGTTTCATCAACTGTGAAATGGGGACAGATAATAAGCACAGATAATAAGGATTCTATAATATTATACAAATTAATTCATTAGAAGAATAGCAGAGTATATGAAGTACTTAATACATGCTATTATTCTTATTGTAACTACCCTCATTAATTTTCTGTTCATTAGTAAGAAAAACTCATTTATAGTTGCTAAATATTATATGATTGATATATGTATAAACTCTAATTTATTTATGGTGAGATGTTACAGAGCTTCACTGAATCCAGTAAACTGGGAACCAAAGAAAGAGGATAATGTCAGAGATCTGGGTTCTGGTCTGACTCCTGCCAATTACTTTTTACATGACTCTGGTAAGTCATTCAAGTCCCAATTTCTATTTCTAAAAAGCTTACCTTGTATGTGAAGATCAAATGAGATGCTGCAAATGGAATTTTTTTAAAAAAAGTGTTATAGTATTCCTGTGATGAAAAAAAAAGCACCTCTTATTTGGTAACAGTTCACAAAACATTAGCAAGAGAGATAAATGGTCATAGTGCCTGTATTTATATCCTTAAATGATAGCACAATGATTTCAATTGCCACATGAGCTATTTACTGAATGTTCTGCAATGACACCAAGTCATTTTTTTACAAAAAATATTATGAGCTGTAATATTTAATACTTCAACTATTTCTACAAAATGGCCAAGCATGGTAGTGCATGCCTACAATGACAGCAACTCAAGGGGCAGAGACAGTGGATTGTAAGTTTAAGTCCAGACTCAGCAACTCTGTGAGTCCCTCAAACAACTTAGGTAGACCCTGTCTCTCAAAATAAAAAATGAAAGGGCTGGCGATGTAGCTTAGTGCCCCTGAGTTCAACACCCAATACCAAAAAACCAACCAACCAACCACCCAACCAACCAAAAATATTTCTGCAAAATAAGAAAAAACTTAGAAACAAAAATAACATCAGGGCTGGGATTGTGGCTCAGTGGTAGAGCACTTGCCTCACATGCATTAGGCACTGGGTTCGATCCTTAGCACCACATAAAAATAAATAAAGATATTGTGTCCATCCACAACTAAAAAAAAATATTTAAAAAAATAATATCATGTCTAATATTCTCATGGTTAGTATTAATAATGCATAAATTTATCATAATTTATTGAAAATACAGAGGTCATAACATTTTCTTTGTATGTTTACATTGAATACTACTTTTTGTAGGACTAAACAGATGTCTAGCACCACCTAGGTCTGTAGGTATAACTCAGTGGTAGAGTGCTTGCCTAGCACTCTGGGCAAGGCTCTGGGTTCAATACTCAGCTCTACACACCAAAAAAGTCTGTTACCTCTTTTTGTATTAATACTTAATAGCATCTTGACATTCTTTGTGAATTGTCACCTAATGAAATATGGAAAATAGAGCTTTCAGGTTCATAAATGTATCCACTTGAGAAGAAGGCAGTGTACCATAACTCCACAAGGAGAGAAGCTCCCGCTCTAGGGACCCTTTCTGATCTCGCTCTGTATTTCCTCTCCATCTGGCTGTTCATCTATATTATAAAATGCTTTATAATAAACAGGCTAAAAGTCAGTTAGTGCTTCTCCAAGTTCTGTGAGCCACTCTAGTAAATTCATCAAAACAAAGGAAGGGGTTGTGGAAACCCTGGTTTGTAGCTAGTATGGACTTGAACCCTCATCCCATGGGATCTCATACGAACTCCCAATAGTGTCAGAACTGAATTGAATTAGAGGATACTCAGTTAGTTTCCACCGATGAGTTGTGTATATGGAGAAAAACCCCACAAATATCTGGTTACCAAATTTTGAGTGCTGAGTGTAAAAGTATAGGGAGATAAAGTCTGTGTTCTCTCACAGAGCTACATAATCATAATAATATCAAATGACTATACTTAATAATTACTGTATATATCTAGGTATTCTATTGGCAGGTCAGAAATGGTTGGATGAGTAAAAAGGACAAGTACTATCTATAAATACATACATAATGCCATAAAGTTTTCTTGTCTTCATTTTAGCAAAGTCACCAATTATATTGTTATAATCAAGACTTCACATAATCTGTACTCTTGATGCTAATGAGCTAAAAAATTAAAAAGTTAAATGTAACCACATTAATAAGTGTAAAATTAATTATTTTCAAGTATTCAAATGCTGTTTTTCTAAGGCTTAAACAATCTATTAAAGTGTAAAACAAATTCTAAGTATTTAAGTTTACAGAAAGCTGACATTTTATTAAATATTTTGGTAATAATAAAACTATCAGTAATTTGAATATTCAATGCCTATCTCGATACCAGTGTATTTCATGTGTCATGACTGCTATGCCTAGACACATATATGCAAATTTAAGAGCAATGTGAAGTGTTTAGTACAGGAAAATGTTCCTAAGCCACCATGCACAATTGTGTCCTACTTTGAAATGATATATTTTTATATAAGAAAGTACTGCATGCATACTGACTGAGAGGAAGGAATTGAAAAGGTAATCAATCTTTCTTTCCTAGTACTTTTACTGTTCAAATTCTCCCTATGTTCTAAATAAGGGTCCTCTAGAATCAATAGCAGTACAACCCATAAATCAGTATTTTGCTCACTGTCGCTCTTTATTTCAATGACATGAAAAGAGGTATGGAGACATTATTTCCATGAGACCTGAACAGTGCTAGTTATAACAGATGTTTAGCCTTACACTGCATACAGTAGGCAGCTTTCTAAAATGGTTATCAGTAATCCCCATCTCCCAATATTCATGCCATAGTGTAATCCCCCCTTGCTTTGCATGTGGGTTGAATTGCACCTAGTGACTTGTTTCTTTCAAGCAGAATATGGCAAAAAATATAGAATGTCACTTCTGAAATTAAGTTATAATAGACGTGACATTTTGCTTGCTGGAACTCTATTACTGGCTTTGATGGCTGAAGCTGCCATGACGGAGAGGCCCACCTGGTAAGAAACTGAGTGAGGGTGAACACTAGACAACATTCGATAAGAAACTGAGACTCTTAGTGCAACAACCCTTAAAGAACTGAATCCTACCAAATCAATGTAAGCTCAGAAGCAGATACTTCCCCAGTTGAGTATTGAGTCATTTTCAGATGGGATCAAGGCATGTTTTCACTGTAGCCTTGTGACAGTCCCTGAAGCAGAGGATACAGCTAAGCTTCTCCCCAATTTCTGACCCACAGAAACTATGATATAATAATGTGTATACTTTTTAAAATGCATCCAGTGGAATTTAAATGTCATAGCTATATTGTGGGGGCTTGCCTTGAGATGGCACTAAGCAGCCAGCTCGGGACTGACCATGCTGCCCTGAGAAAGCCACATCTCCTCACTCTTATTGGCTGACCTCTGCTCCCGTGCTACCCTAGCTAAGTGACCCTGTACTGTTTCAGGTGGACAGCCTCCTTCTGCATTCTTAGTTTAGAAACAGGACACCACTGGACCCCCTCCCCTATATAAACCTGCAACCTCCCCTCAATAAATCAGTTCTTGCTTTAGATGAGACTCCCTGGCTCGGGCATGGTGAATTCGGGCCGGGCGGCTTTGCCTTTCTTAGTCTGTGCTTGTTGGGGGCTCCCAGGGAGCTCCTCCCACCCATAGGCCGAGGGGGAGATTGCTACCTGGCTGGGGGAACCCCGACATATATGATATCAAGTGTCATTCTTTTTTAAAATACATGAATAAACTCATCAGCTGTTGATAAAATATAGGACATAAAGCAGTAAAAATCATTTTCTGTAGAAAATATATTCTGGAAAAGTAGTATGTAAAGATTTTCAAATAAATGTCATTTTAAACACAGCAGTGATACTCTTCATTTCAAAGAAATTTAGCCTTCTCAGGCTCATTCGAATGGCAACCCCTTAAAATGTGTAAATTTTCATTTTCACATACAGACAGTCCTTAATTAGTTTGACCTACGATTTTTCAACTTTACACTAGTGCAAAAGTGATAGGCATTACATAGATACTACATTTTGAATTTTTATCTTTTCTCAGGTTAGTGATATGTGGTGCAAAATTCTTGGGATATTGGAAAGCAGAAGCTTGGCACAATTTGCAGGTAATTTTTGAGTTTCTTGGGACATAATCCCATCATGAAGTTAAGAAACATCTGTAATTCAATTACTTTCTTAATTCAGGAAGTATTTACATCTTCAAAATATTAAAGACATTAATTTAAAATGCCCCAATAAATTTAATATGTCAATGCTGTTAATTGAAAAAACAAAGTTGTATAGTTTATAAAATTTCATCAACTCCAGTCAAAAATTTTAAAATTTGAAATTAAAATGTTAAACTAGTTTTAAAACACAGGTAATATGAAATAAGAGCAAAGAACAATATTCTATAGGTGGGTTTCTAATATTTGTATTCAATTACATGAAATTGAAATATAGATAAATATAAACACGTCTATTGGGCTGGGATTGTAGCTCAGCGGTAGAGCGCTTGCCTCGCATGCGTGAAGCCCTGAGTTCGATCCTCAGCACCACACACAAAGCAATAAAATAAAGACATTGTGTCCATCAACAACTAAAAAAAATATATATTTTAAAAAAATAAACACGTCTACTACTGTTTATAATCACAATTTAATTAGCTGCCAACTACACAAATCCAAAATGCTTGGAACAAGAAGTGTTTCAGATTTCAGAGCTTTTTAGATTTTGGAATATTTGCATGGAATTTACTGGCTTAACAGTCATACTCTGAAAATCTGAAATTGTTTGAGTGTCATGTCAGCATTCAACAAGTTTCATATCCTGAAGCATTTCAGACTGTACTTTTGCAACAGGGATGCTCAACTATACCATTATTAAGTTTACAGTACTCCCAGAAAACATATTTGATCTAAATTCCACCAACATAATATATGTGCATTCTTATGCTACAAACTCTGCAGGTATGGTTAACAACAGCTCAGTGCACCCATCCCTCCGTTCATAATATATCCCCAAAGGGCTTGTGTAGGATACAAGAGAACAAGAAATACATCTGCAGAAGACTCCATTTTAATATAATCAAGACTATAAGAGGGTATTTTGGCAATTCAGGAAAAGTAAAATTCTACTCATTTTAAAGGTTAACATACATGCAACAAGAAATAGGCAAAGTCATTAGAGGCCTTATGAAAGTTGTTAAAGAAGTTTGTTAGTGTCACTACTAATCATATTACATAAGGAAATACCCTAAAGCAGATCATTTTTTAAATGTTTATGCCTCTTTTTACTCCTGATTTACTCAGTCACATGTGATGGCTCAGGAGTCTAGAATCTCACAATAACTATACTTTTATTTACATAAACAAGTGTAAGTTTATATAAAATCTTCTGTTAGTAAAAGTGTATTTCAGGGGTTTGTAAAACCATAGGTAGGAAGAATATTCTTTCAGCTTAAATGAGAAATCTAAATAATATCCCCTTGCAGAATCCACAGCACACAGAAGTTCTACGAATATTTTTGTCCAAAGTGTAGATGAATATCAAAAAAGTTGCTTCCAATTACAACCACTTGAAAGGAAACTATATGAAAAAGGGGGGAAAAATACCTGTAATGGTATTCTAAAAATATCCTGAGATGAGATACTTGTGAAACACTTAGAAAGCATCCGACCCATTGAAACTCTTTGTAAGTATTTGTCAATACTCTTATCCTGTAAACTTAGTTTGGTCCTCCACAACAGTTCTAATAGATACATCAGTATGAGCTATTACTGCTGATAAAAATAATTCAGACACTTACATAAAAACTTGTGAGGATGTACTTGCACCATCTTCACTTGTGAAAGAAAGCCTATCTTACAAGTTTTGTTTTGTTTTGTTTTTTCCCTCAGGGCTGAGGACTGAACTCAGGGCCTTAGGCATGGTAGGAAGCACTCTGCCACAGAGCTAAATCCCCGACCCCCTATCTTACAAGTTTAATAGCCACTGTTTTATAATGAAGACTAAGACTTTATATATAATATGACTTCATATGTAATATGAATAAAGCCTTGTAATTTATTTGAGCACAACAAATTCACTGCTTATAATCCTAAGTATATTCTATCCATTGTGTTTATATAAATTCAGAATTTCATAGAGATCTTTGGGTAAGATTCAGAAGAGTTTGTATCTAAAAAATACAACTAAAAAGAAAATATCAAATCCCAATTGATAATCGAACTGCAAAAGTTTTCCTTCATACTGAAGCAGACTGTAATACAGTAAACTGCTAAATATTTGGGATTTACTCTCTTACACTTTGACTGCTGACCACAACAGAGATGAAGAATGAGGTAGTTTTAAAATTCTGTGAGGATTAAATCAGACTATATTCTTCACATTCTCTAAAGAAGTAAGCTTTAGGCTGTGCGAAGTACCCTCAACTTCCAGGGGCCAAGAACAACTGCTGCAATGAAAGAGCAGAGTAGTTAGGGTTAGAAGTTATCACCTTCTATAACGAAACTAGCTAAAATATCTACTTGTTGACATCAACAAAGTCAACTGTTTCTTTGTTTTACTTAAGGTTGTGAAGCTTTTGATAAGATGTTTAAAACAGGAAGCTATTTTAAACACAGCAGGAATACTCTCCACTTCAAGGAAATCCAGTTATGAATTCTCCTACAAAACTTACCTAAACAATACCTTAGCTTATAAAAACACAACACATGCTCATGAAATACAACAGGGAGTCTACTATATAGTTCGTTTTGCAAATAAATGATAAGATATGCCATAAATGCTAATATGATGAAATAATTCACAAATGACAAATATAACTATATTAAGGGGTATGGCTAAAGATATAACCATATAGTTTAATCAAAGTGATCAACAAAAGCAAAATCAAAAACTTCAAACATATTTCAAAGAGGTTCACAGTATTAACTCCTTAATAAAACTGTGGGTAAATCAAGCAAGAGAGATGAGTCCTAGCTGTACTTACGCTATACCTTTACTTATCATTTGAAACAACTGATTAATGGCTAAAAAGCAGTAAAAGTTGAATTTTTAATGTAAGTAACAGATTCTTTTTTTTTCCCCCAATAACACCCTAAATCAATCACTTTCTAGAAAGAAACTGCTAAGGCAGAGAAATTTTAAAATTCATTTTCCAAACTGTAGCATAATCTGTGGAAACAAATAAATTAGACTCCTAAACAATAAAATACTTAAGTATTTTTCTCTAGCTTAATTTCAATCATTAGGTATAAAATCTGAATTAGTTTCCATCTGTTCTCTTATACTTACTTTGGCATCATCACATGGCTTCACTAGTTTCTCTAAGGAAATGCCTAATTTAAAAAATTATTTTCTAATATTACAAGACTAAGTCAAAGGTGTTTTTTCTGTTATTTTGTTATGTTTTTTGTTTTTGGCAGAATTGGGACTGAACCTAGGGCCTTGTGCATGCTAGGCAAGCACTCTACCGCTGAGTTACATTCCCAGCCCCAATGTATCTCTCAAGTAATGAAAAAGTCCTTTTTAAAAAATAAAAATAAAACACTCTTCTAAATGTAAGCAAAAAGAGGAAAGTAACCAAAAAGCTAAGTTAAAATGTTATTAGAAATGTAGTACATGGAAAAGTTGTCTTTTATAAGATTTAAAGCAGAAAAAAATTAAAGGGGAAAGTGTACTAGTTCTCCTTTCTGAAGGTTTTATTTAAAAATACTGTTCCTGAGTAGGTGGAAATTCATCCTAAAAAGAATTCCTTTCCTTTTTTGCTTAATTAGGTTAGCAGAACCGTAAGAAACACTAAAAAGGGAGGGATAAACAGAAGAGGACAAGGATTTTCCCTCCCTCCCAACAAAGGTACTATTAATGAAATAAATATTGTTTACATAATTTTCTTTCTTTTCATTAGTATTTAAAGTTGTAAGTTACCACTGACATAATGAAATGACTAAGATATATTAAAATTATAACTTCATCCTGTCCAAGAATGATAGTTTCTTATAATAATTTAAATACTCCTACAAAATATGTAATCATAGATGAAATGTTATGTTATAATAGTTAAACGTTAGATATAAAAGGTAAAACAGCCCAGCTTATTTTGTTTAACAAATAGGATATGTTTATGGCACAACTGAGTGTTCATATATCCATTTTCAATCCTTCTAACAAATAATTCAGAAAAAAGATACCGCTACCTGATTTATGTTTTGTATGTACAAAGCAATCCGACAATTAATGTTATTAAATGGAAGATTCAATTATTATTTGCAATTCACACATTACTAGATATATGTGTTACCTCAACAATATCCGAGTTGGTTCTGCTTTCATGAGGCTCATTATATTCTGTATACTTGAGAAGAACTTTGTCCATATCAGTGCTGGCATACTGAAACAGTTTGTTAGAGCTGTTGAAAATGATGAGTGCTATTTCACAGTCACAGAGCACACTAAGTTCATAGGCTTTCTTCATCAACCCAAACTTTCTCTTTGTAAAAGTGACCTGGACAAAGAAAAAAGTATATTTTATTAAAAGCATTAGTAGCACTTGAAATATACTATTGGAAAATGAGTCTTCTTATAATACTGAGCCAGCTTTCAAAGATGGAAAAGTTTCCTACTCTTAGGCTCCATATGGGCCACCTTCTCCTTTCCCATTGTGCTGCAAAACTAGTCTTACATATTTATCTTATATGTCTAAGAGCTCTGAAAGGGAAGTCTCTTCTCCTTCTAGAAGGTATTCTCTCTTCTTTAGCTATGACTACATCACAGAAGGCAAAGAAACAGAGAAGGAAACAGCTGGACAGTGGTCCCTTACCACTCATTCACTTAAAATTATTACCACCAAAACCCCTAATCCCTCTATCCAGGTAATCCAGCATCAACCAGGCTTTAATGCCTAAACAACGAAGTATATAGACACTAATCTAACTCATGCTTTCCCTCATTCCCAAACCTTTCTACAGCACCCAGTGAAATTCAATCTAGGATCAGCAAGTTGCCTCCTTGATGTTCTCAAATTCTTTTACAATTTATTTCTCTAACTCGAATCTACTACCTGAAGACTCTCAGATACCCCAATTTTTTTGTTTGTTTCAAAATATTACTTGCTCTATATTCAAAGCCCCTAGAAGATAAGTCCTTTTACCTCCCTATTCTTTCTTCCAAATTATTTGTCCTTCTTTCCCCTTCAAAAACCTCAGATTTTTAAAAAATATTTATTTTTTAGTTATAGGTGGACAGAATATCTTTATTTTATTTTTATGTGGTGCTAAGGATTGAACCCAGTGCCACACGTGTGCTACGCAAGCACTCTACCACTGAGCCATAACCCTAGGCCAAAAACCTCAGATACTTTTAAGCTTATGCCATGAAATCATACTGGCTAAGAATCCTTGTGGTGAGCACAAAGCAATACCCACCACCACCTCTTCCTCATGCAGTATCACCCTGTTACTCCCCACCACCACCACCACTTTTCTTTCCTACTGAGCTCTGCTTCTATCCCTGGTGACTTCAGCACCTGCATAAAAAATCCACACAAATACCCTGGCCTCTCAGTTTCTTTACTTGCCAATCTCCCCAATGATTTTATCTCCAACACATGTTCATCACTTATTCCCATTGTCACACCTACACCATCACCAATAATCCACATTACTTACCAAATCTCAAATTCATGAAATCTACTTTGACACCTCCTCTCCTGCTCTATTTTCTGTTACCCCTCCAGAAATTTTTTCACCTCAAGTCTTCCAACTGATTTACCTTACCACTTTGTTACTACAGGTTGAGTAACCCTTATCCAAAATGCTTAGGACCGAAAGTGTTTTGAATCTGGGCTTTTTTGAGATTTTGGTACTTTTGTACTTGCACAGTGAAATATCTGAGAGATGGGATCTCAGTCTAGACAAATAATTCATTTGTTTCTTTTACACACAGTGTGAAGGTTAATTTTTACAATACTTTCAGTGGAACTTTGTTTTCATTGTGATTTATCTTACATGGCTAGGTGTGGAATTTTCCACTGTGATATGATGTCAGTACTGAAAAAGTTTCAAATTTTGGACTTCTGATTTTCAGCTAAGGGATGCTGTACCAGTATTTATTCTTGTGTATTTTCTTCTCTTTTTAGATTTGATGGTTCACTGCTACTTTCATTTCCTTCCAAACACATCTAAAGTCTTACCCTTCTCTCACTAACATAGTTTTCTGACACATTCACCAAGTAGACTGACTTCCTAAATATGCACCAAAATATCCCTGTATCTTTATGCAAGCAGTTGACAATTCCTGGCAACACACCACACACACACCAACCTGATATGTCTGAACTGATGACCACTAAATCTCAACTAACACTCAATGTTGCCTGACATTCATTCCTAATGTCACTTGTTTCATTAACTCATTCTCCAAGTCAGCTATTTCCCATCTTCTCCCACTTCACTCTCCTCTCATAATCTTTCTTGAAATCATTAGAAACAAAAGAACCACCTCATCTTTTCATCACTAAATCTATCAGTTTAAGTATTTCATCCGTACCTTTCTCCACTCTCTTCTTTGCAATTATTGACATGTCTGCACATTACGGTCCAACAGTATTTTCTTGCACTCTACTAGATCAAATACCTAAGTACATAAACATGCTCTAGCATGTCCTTCTGCTCTACATTACTCCTGCAATCATCAACTTCTTTGCTCTCTACTTCAGAGTAAAAATGTTTAAAAGAAATGTTTTAACATTTGTTTTAGTTGTCTGTGATTTCATACCACTTGTTCTCTCCTTTTATTGTTACAATCAGACTTCCATTCCCCATATTCCACCAAGACTGCTCTTGTTAATACCATCATCAGTGACCTGTAATTTATGTGATCAAAGCCAACAGTCATGTTGGTTCTCATCTGACTTTACACCTCAGCAACATTTAACAGAGTTAACTGTATTCTCTTCACTCCCTTTCCAGATGTTCATGATGCAACATTCTCCTACTTCACTGCATGCCTCCTCTCAGCCTTTATTGCTACCTCCTCTTCTTCTGCTCAACCTCCATATATTTAAATGCCTGCAGGTTTTCAATTTAGGGTCCCTTCTCTTTTTATCCTCCCAGTTTTTGTCTAGTGACTATATCCACCTTCATGGTTTAAAAGCAACAAGTAAGTGTTTTCCAGCCTTCTCCATTTCAGCAAAGGTACTACCATCCATTCAAAGAACAAAAACAAGTATTTAAAAACTAATCTTAGATCCCTCTTAATTATCTACCCTATCCAATCTATCAGCAAATTCTATCAACCTTACCTCTAAAATATATCTCAAATCTATTTACTTCTATCTACTTCTACCACAACTACCCAAGCTAGGTTACATTATTTCTCACTATCTCGCTTACATAATAATCTTATTGGAGTTCCTGGTTTATCTATAACATTCTGTATTTGCCAAGTAACTGACAGAGTGATAATCTGAAACAGATCAAATTGTATAACTGGAAGATTAGAGTTTTTCATTGCACTTAAAGTAACATCCAGACTCATTGAGCACACAATAGAAATTATTTATCCTCCATTTCTCTATCTGAAATTATTTCCCACCAATCTCCAGTACAACCACTAATCCACACTGGCATGAGTATGTGCATACATATGTGGATGTGTGTGTGTGCAGGTTTCCTTAAGACACCAGCTACTTTCTGATTTAGGAACTACGCTATGTTCCCTCTATGTGGAATATTCAGCAAATCAAAGCTCCTTAATAGTTCCTTTCTTCATCTTGTAAAAATAAATCTCTTATAATTTAACCTTTTAAAAAAATCCTTATTATATAAATACACAAATATATGATTTTATATAAATGCAAACATGGATATATTAACATGTTCTGCTTATCTCCCTACTTTCCCTTGTAGCTACACAAACCCCTTAACCCATATTTTCAACACAGTATTTTTGATATTTATAAGATTATCATATAATCATAAACATATTTGTATATACACACAAGGGATTTTTGTCAGTGTTTTACAAAAATGAGATGTTATCAGTGTTCCTTTGTTTTACTCATTTAACCACACCTCATAGATAAGC
Organism: Geosciurus inauris; assembly: GCA_004024805.1. Lineage (NCBI taxonomy): Eukaryota > Metazoa > Chordata > Mammalia > Rodentia > Sciuridae > Geosciurus > Geosciurus inauris. The sequence continues at coordinate 153,045 of PVHX01001034.1, read as the reverse complement.
CTCCAAGTCAAATACTTTCTCAGTTTCATGACATTTTCATATAAGTTATCACTCTTTTTAATCTTTGCTAATATATGGTATAAAATAAAAATCTAATATAATATGTATTTTCCTAATTTGTAGTGATTTGATGATTTTTTTTCTTACATCTGTTATCATTTGGAATCTGCTTTCTCTAAGTTATCAAAAGGTAAGTCTTTTGATTGTTTTCCTATTATGTAATATGTGTCTTTTACTTGTCTAAGTAAGAGATTCTCATACAGATATATTTTATATGTTTTAAAATACATATATGTGCGTTTCAGATGACTTTTGAAATTTCCCCTTTACATATGAACTTTATGTATCATTTGTCATTACAAAATTTTTAATTTTTATTCTAGACTGCAATACTGGTTTTCAGAATCTGGAATTATACCACTATCAACATATACTACCTTCAACCAGTGCAATCTGAATCATTTATGACTTGAGATGCACCTATATGTACTTGCTACATTAAAATTTTAAATCCAACAAGACACAGTAATTTAGAATGTTTATTCTTTCTTTTAATACTGAAGAAGAAAACAACAACAATGTAATGTACCTCAAGAACAATTCTTACTCTAGACAGATATTTCAAAATGAGTGAGATATTAACAAGAGTTAAAATTAAGACTAAAAATGAGCCAGGCAGGGGCTGGGATTGTAGCTCAGCGGTAGAGCGCTTGCCTCGCATGCGTGAGGCCCTGGGATCGATCCTTAGCACCACATACAAAGCAATAAAATAAAGACATTGTGTCCATCTACAACTAAAAAAATATTAAAAAAAAAAAAAAATGAGCCAGGCACAGTGGTGCATGCCACATGCCTATATTCCCAGTGGCTCAGAAGGCTGAGACAGGAGGATCGCCAATTCAAAGCCAGCCTCAGCAAAAGCGAGACACTAAGCAACTCAGTGAGACCTGTCTCTAAATAAAATATAAATTAGGGCTGGGGATGTGGCTCAGTGGTTGAGTGTCCCTGAGTTCAATCCCTGGTATCCAAAAACAAAAACAAAAACCAAAAAAGGAGACCGAAAAATGGCTCTTTAGAATATGCATTAAGCATGATTAAAGAAAATTCTGAAAATAATAGTTTCCTATCAGTAAAAAGAATATAGTCCCTGCTGTCCTTTCCATATTCAAAAACGTGTCTACAGTTATCAATTAGAAGGTGAAGACAGGTTATCAGTCAGAAGTGGAAGGGTTAGTAGAGGAAGAAACTTAACTTAGAACAATCTCCTCTCCATTCCTCCAAGTTACTCCAACTAGAGTAAGTCATCCAACAACCGTAGTCCTTGCTATTTACCCAAAGAAGATGAAAGCCTATGTTCACTCAAAACATACACATGGATGCTTATTATCAACTTTATTCACAACTGCCCAAAGATGGAAGTAAACAAAATGTCCTCAGTAGGTGAGTAGATAAACTGGTCCATCTAAACAATGGAATATTATTCAGTGCTTAAAAACAAATGAGGCCTCAAGCCATGAAATCATGTAGAAACCTTAAACACAGATTACTAAGTGAAAAAAGACAATCTGAAAAGGATGTACTATATGATTCCAATTGCAAGACATTCTGGAAAACTATGGAGACAGGAAGAGTATCAGTGGTGGCCAGGAGTTGGAGAGAAAGAATGAGGGATGAATAGACAGAGCACACAGGATTTTTAGAGCAGTAAAACTATTCTGACATGACACTATCATATTTTCAAAACCCCACAGATTGACTATACAACACCAAAAGTGAACCCTAATGTAAAGCATGGACTTTGGGTGCTGATGATGTGTCAATGTAGGTTCCTTGATTGTAACAACTACACCTTTCTGATGTAGCGATGTAGGCTGGAGTTAGAGGGAAAAGTACCTTGGATTCTATTTTCTGCTTAATTTTTCTGTGAACCTAAAACTGTTCTAAAAATATTTTTAAACAGTTTTTTTTAAAGTCTTTAAGAATAAACATTTGAACAATCTTTTAAATTGTAGAACATCAACAAAGTTCAGTGATGTCTTTCCCCATAAATATCTACCATATGCTTTTCTTCTTATGATCATTTGTCTAAATGTTGGTCTAGACTTAAAATAATCATTGCAGTAGCTACAATCATTGCAAATCCTTTACATGAAGCAGAAGATTTCTAGTATAGAAAGTAATTATTTCCACTACAATTGCTTTTCAAAAGCAGAAAATTAATGCAATATCCTCTTACAGATGTACTATGCACATGAAAAAGAGAAGCAACAAAGAAAATGCATTTCACATGTACAATTTAAAGATGTTTCTGTGTTTCTTCAATCTACTTTGTTTCTTATGTAGCATGATGAAAATCAAACAGGTAAAACATCAGTTTAATCATTTTCACTTAATTGAGAAAAGGGGTCTGTTTTCTTCCTTTTAGTAGCACTAAATGCATTTAATATCTATACATCTTAGCATTTAGTTATTCTCAAAAATCTTTTTTTATCTTTATTTTGCTTATTTTTTTAATGTGGTACTGAGGATCAAACCCAGTGCGCCTCACATGTGCAAGGCAAGTGCTCTGCCACTGAGCCACAACCCCAGCCCTCAAAAATCTTAATATTTCCAAAGCCTTATATTTCTATCTCAAGTACACAAAGCACAATACTCCATATATGACCAAACATCCAGTTGGTTAGTAAAGTGATTTAAGAAAAGTCTAAGAAAGGGTTTTTATTTAAACTTTAATGAGAAAATCAGCCAATGTAATGAACTATGTTTATAAACACAGTTAAGTGTAATGAACTATATTTATAAACATATAAATATATAATATTGTATATAAATATATACATATTTAAAAAAAGAGAAAAAAGTTTTCCACATCATATGTAATTAGGGAAACGCAAACTAAAACAACACTGAGATAGCACTACACACCTATTAGAATGGTAGAAACCTAAAACACTGACAACAAATGCTGCTGAGGCTATGGGGAAACAGGAACTCTCAAATCACCTTTTATGAAGTATTTTTGAATACTGGTCTATAACTGATACTTTAATTTTTTTTATTTTTGAGGGAATTTGTTTTTTATTGTTGCTGTTGTTTTTGTTTGTTTGTTTATTTGTTTGTTTTTGTGCAGTTCTGGGATGGAACCCAGGGCCTCCTCACACATGTTAAATGGAAAATGTTCTACCATTGAGTTATACCTCCAACACTTAAAATTTTAAATATAAAACACAAGTAAAAAATTCTGACATTTGTTGAAGTATTTGTTTTCACAAATACATTTTTGGGACAATCAAAAGGAAAATGAATATAATGAGGGAAGCAACAAAAGGAATGAAAGGATACTGACCATAGCTTAAGAGTATTCTTCTAGGAAAAAGTCAGAATCCCAAATCATGAATTTTCATGTGCCATATTTGATGAAATTTAGATGAAAATAAAGGTAAATTTAGAGAATTCACATAGAGTTCTTCATAAAAGTGGGGATTTCATAGTCCCAGGAAGGATGAGGGGAGGAGGAGGAAGAAGAAAGGGAGGTAGGAAGAAAGGTGAGGAAGAGAATTTTATAGAAAAGGCATTTTTGTTAATTTATACCTAATATCATTGTCAAAGATATGAGATAACAGCAATACCTAAAACATGAGCTGGTATAGCTCTAAAAACAATCGTAAGAGAAAAAAAAAGAAATCACATTGTAACAGAGATGAGAGCCATAATAATAAAATTCAAAGATTCAAAACAGAAAATAAGCTAAAATAAAAAATGTTGTTGGGTATGGTTGGCAAATAACGAAGATACTAAGTAAGTATTTGGAAAAATATTTGTTAAAAAGTTAAACAAAAATACTGAAAGATCACACCCTTCACTTGAAAAAAGTGATAAATAATAATCAAACTCATGACAAATTCTGGCTAATTTACTGAATGTCAAAGTTAAAGAAATAATACTATGGACATCCAACCAAGAAAAGTAAGTCCATTTTAGAAATGGGAAAAAAAAAAAATTAGTCTGGTGTTGGAATTATGACAACATTCAAAGCCAGAAGACAAATTTGTAAATGTTCTGGGGAAAAGAAATGGAGTCCTAGAGTGTTAGAATTATTCAAATTATGCTTCAATTATAAAGGCAATAAACGTTTTCAAACATAAAGACACTCAGGAAATACAGCACCTATCACCCATTCCTACCGGAAGCTGGCCACAACAAACACTTGCTAAATAAATCCAGACATCTAAATATATAAACTGAAGAAGGCTGGGTTTTTTTCTGTTGTTCTGCGCTGCATCCTCAGCTAGTAAAACACTGCACGACACTCAGCAGATGTGAAAAACTTTGCTAAATTGATAAACCAAGAAAAGAATTAAAACAACAAAAGAACACAAAAAAACACAATAAAGGACTGGTAATGAAGAATCCTTTAAATTTAGAATTACAATTATGTAAGTGGAAATTATGATCATAAAACAGAAGGGATTCATCTGAACAATATGAAAATATTAGCAAGTCTGGGTTCCTGACAAAATGCTAAATTAACACAGAATGTAGATCTACTTGCCCCAGAATTAATCTATGGGGAACTATAGGTATTATGAATCCGAAGGACTAAGATAAAATAGTATGACAAACCCCAGATCTCATGCTTGAATATGTATGACAGTAAGGGAGGCATGTGGAGGCTCACAGCCTGGAAAAGTAAACAGCCAGTGGAGCTACTAGAACATACATTTTTGAAACAGCAGTTGGGATTCAACTCATACTTCTTACCTCCACTACCTGGGATATCTGCCACCTCACAAAAGGGGCTGGCAGCAGTGCTGATGCAGATGTCCTCCAGAACAAAACCAGGTTAGCACAGAAGTACTGCTGGATGTGGGGTGGAACAAAAAAGAAGGCAACTTCCCAACCACTCTTACCCCAAACCTCTAAGATTGGTGGATTACTAGCTAAACAAAGTATCTTCTTCCAATGTTCCTTTCCCTAGAGGCTGAGTGTAAAGTCACAATATGAGTTCTTTTAGGATTTGAGGAATAGTATGATTAACTGAATTTTTTTTTTTTTTTTTTTTTTGATGCTTGGGCTCTGTAAAAAAACAAAAAGATCAACTGGGATGGTATAATCTAGTTCAAATATATAAAACATCAGAAAGAAGAAAAATCAATTAAACTGGCAAGTTAAGAGATAGTATTAGACTGAAACAACAAAAAAATCCAGCAAGATGCTATTTATAAAAGATATTTCTAAAACATAGGCCATAGTATGGTTGAAAGGTACATGTACAGAACTAAACCTCTCAATATACAAACCAAAAGAAAGGTATAGCTAAAGGTGAGCAAAGTAGGTTTAAGATAAACATGCCTGAGGGACAAAAGATTAATATGTATTGCAAAATTCACCAAGAAGATATAATAAGAACTCTAAATGTGTATGAGCCTAAGAAAATAGTTCCAAAATATATAAAACAATACCTATTAAACTAATAAAATGTAAAGAGAAATGGAACAATCCACCATTGTGTTTAGTGCAATTACTGACAGGTCTCGATGAACCAAAAACAAGCCACAAAAAATACAGGTTACAGTTGTGAACACCCAATGAGATTAACCTAAAATGTGGAATCATGCATCAAACATGTCCACTAAGAACATTTTGAAAAATAATTATGATTTAGGAAATAAACAAATCTTAATGCATTGTGAAGTGCTAGGAACATTTTGAAAACAATTATGATTTAGGAAATAAACAACCTTAATGCATTTTGAAGTGCTTACAATCTATTGGTAACGGCAATGTAAACCTTACAAAACACTGTATCAATCCTATCATAAAATAATTTATGAAGTGTTTTGGCAAAGATTAAAATGTACTTTCTGAAACAGATAAAACACATACAGCATTAATATTCAGAATAAATAAAGAACTCCTAGGAGAAGATCAGTAGAAAATGGGCAAATCACACACACACACACAAACAGGTTACATTTCACCTTTAGAGGACCAGTATAAAATAAAATGAATAAAAGGGAAAAAGAAAAAGAAAGGAGAGAGAGAAAAAAGAGAAAAGGCCCAAACAGAATAAAGAAACAGACAAGTAGGGAGGCAGTCAAGCAAGTAGGGAGGAGGAATTAGGAATCATTATAGTGTATCTGTGGAGAGCAACTTGAAAACACAATAAAGATGATGATGGATGTACTCAGCCCAGCAACTCCTTCTGTAGATAGTATTTATTATGTAGAAACTTTTATCCACATGTAAGGAGACATGTTCATAGATGTGTGCTATAACATCATTTATACTAATAAATTATAAACAAATGGTCTTTGGTATAAGTACTAAGGAATAAATTAAAGAATATTCATTCCTACAACTAATTGTACTAAATAAGATAGATTTCAAAAACATGACACTGAGTGAAAAATCAAGTGCAAAATGACAATGCAATTATGTGAAATTTTAAAACCACACTGAATGGTGGAATAAGATGGACATCATAGCCCTAGCTTCATGTATGACTGCATATATGATGTGATTCTATATCACGTACAAGAGAAATGAAAAGTTGTGCTTCATCTGTGTACAATGAATCAAAATGCTTTCTGCTATCATGTAGACCTAAGTTGAACAAATAAAAACAAATAAATTCATTAAAAAAAGAAATAGAAATAAAGCTCTTTGTTTATCTTCATAAATAAATAAATAAAACCACACTGAAACAATATTAAATAATACCTATGAAATAATAAATAAAAGAATCTAAGTAAATTCATGACAGTGATTACCTTTGGGAAAGAAAAGCAATGGACTAGGAAAAATTACATAAAGAACAAAAAATCTATTTTTTTTTCTTTCCAAATGTTGAATATAGAGAGTAGTATCACCAGAATTAGCATGTCAATTCTGATACATTTGCTACAAATATTTCTATTTATAATTTTTTTCCTCTTTTTCTTTTAAAGTGTATAAAGAGGGGCTGGGATTGTGGCTCAGTGGTAGAGCGCTTGCCTCGCATGCGTGAGGCACTGGATTCGATCCTCAGCACCACATAAAAATAAATAAATAAAGATATTGTGTCCATCTACAACTAGAAAAAAAATTTAAACAAAAATAAAGTGTATAAAGATATCTACTTCTAGGTAAGTGGGAGTAGTTGATGGAAGACCAAAGAACCAAATGAAATCAACTGGAAAAGAAGAATGAAATGTAACAAGTGTATATTTAAAGACATCAGAGCTGGGCATGGTGGCTCATGTCTGTATTCCCAGTGACTCAGGAGGCTGAGGCAGAAGGATTACAAGTTCAAAGCCAGTCTCAGCAACTTCGCAAGGCCTAAGCAACTTTGCAAGACCTTCTTTCAAAATTTAAATGAACAAACAAACAAAGACATCAGAAAGCTGCCAAAGCAAGGAACACTGGAGATGCCAAGATTCTGGCAGGTAAAAATCTTAAAGATGTGAAATGGTCTTTCACAGCTGATTTTCCTTGCTGGTATTTAATGATTCTGGATAGTCTTTGGGTAGTGGGTTGCTGCTAAGCACTTTTGACCCAAAAGTTAAAGACAAAACTGATGACTCCAGGAGCCAGTGAGAAAAGAGAGGTAGAAACTAGAGTGGTAGAAACTAAAGAGCTGGTATTGACAGATGTTTCATCAAAACACACTAGCCAAATTCTCAGCCTGCATGGGGCAGGAGGTTAAAACAATAAAAATAAAAAGACAAACAGAAAGCCTCAAAAATGCAGTGAAAAGTTTTTCTATACTATTTATACATTAAGAAGACAAAGTTTTAAATTCAAGAAATCCTCAAAGAACTTAGCCCAGTGGACAGCCTTGGTAGGCACCTCCTAGAAAGCAAAGTAAGCCAAAGGAAGCAGAAGGGGGCTTCAACAAAACTGCATCCTAGGGCTCAGATTGTAGCTCAGTGGTAGAGCGCTTGCCTTGCATGCGTGAGGCACCGGGTTCGATCCTCAGCACCACATAAAAATAAATAAATAAAGATATTGTGTCCATCTACAACTAAGAAAATATTAAAAAAAAAAAAAAAAAAAAAACTGCATCCTAGCCTTGACTCATACCAATCCCTAAATAGTCTAAAATATTCAGTACCCAAGTTCAATGGCTAAGAAAAAGAAAACTCACAAGATACTGGTTCAACCTGTTAGAATAACTAGAATAATCAAAAGGCAAACAATAGCAAGTATTGGCTAGGATGTGGAAAAACTGGGGACCTTACACATTGTTAGTGGAATGTAAAGTGGTACAGCTACTCTGGAAAATAGTCTGGCAGTTCCTCAAAATTAGTCAAACTTAAGAGTTACCTTACAGGGGCTGGGCTGTGGCTCAGTGGCAGAGCACTTGCCTCGCATGCGTGAGGCACTGGGTTCAATCCTCAGCACCACATAAAAATCAATAAATAAAATAAAGATATTTGTGTCCATCTACAACTAAAAAAATATTAAAAAAAAAAAAAAGAGTTACCTTACAACCCAACAATTCCACATCGAGGTGTACATCCAAGAAAAATGAAAATATATTTACACAAAAACTTGTACATAAATGTACAAATAAAGCATTAGAAACAGTTAAGTATTTTTAAGCAAGGATTTCTGGGTACCAGACCACTATAAAGAACAATATTTCCTTATGTAATACATATAAAAAATATAGAAAACAGAATTTAGAGCAAAATGTATTAATGCCAACAAATCAAATACCCAGGAATAAACATAACACAATACGTGTAAGACCTGTATGCTGAAAACTATCAAACATTAAGGAGAAAATTAATGAAAACCAAATAAAATGGACTATAAGATTAATATTATAAAGATTTCAGTTCTCCCTAATTCCAGTAAGAATTTTCGTTGTTTGTTCTTTGGTAAACACTGACTTGATTTCATTTATAAACAGAAAAGGTTAAGAGTCAGCCACTTCTGCAGAAATATAATGGTATAGAACTATATTATCAGATATCAAACTACAGTAATTATAAGACTACAGAATTGAGCAAGGCTATGCATACAGTCTAATGAAACAATATAGAGAGCCCAGAAACAGTCCCACACATATATTGTTATTTGATTAATGACAAAGGCAGTGAGGAAAGGATGTTTGTTTTGTTGTTGTTGTTTTGAGTTACAAGTACGAGCTAGCCACATAAAAATCATACTTTACATCACTGAAACAGTGTATGAAAATTCTAGAAGGAAGTGTATGGAAATTCCACACACACCATCTCAGAAAAAGAAAAGTAAACTGCACATTAAAATAATGTTATTTACAAAACAAAAAAAGATAAGTGAAATGGCAAGTTGTGTGTGAAAAAACTTGCAGTGCATGTAACAGACAAAATACTCATCAGTATATACAGAGCAAGCATACTAATTAATAAGAAAAACGCAGGCCACCCATTAGAAAAAAATTGGATAAGACGTTAACACAACAAAAAAGGTACAGACAGTAAAACTATGAAAAGGCAAACAACTTCATCAGACATCATGGAATTTTGAGATTTAAAGTATTATTATTGCTCACCTACCAGAATGACTAAAATGAAAAGGACAATACTGGTGAAGATATGGAACAGCTGTAACTCTCACATTCTGCTGCAAGAGTGTAAACTAAGTACAACCACTTTGGAAAACTTCTGTCAACTGTTACTAAAGCCAGTCACGTGTACACCCTATAACTCAGTTAACTGTACTCACAGGTATCTAGCAAAGTGTTTGTGCATACGAAATAAGAATATTCAAAACAGCACTCTTCATAATAGTATCAAAATAGAAAACAACCCAAATGTCTATTTACAACACACAAAAAAATACATTGTTTTCCACTCAAGAGGGGAAATTGTACACCAATTAAAATGTACACATATATTAACATGTACCTACATGCAATAGTAACTGGTGAGTTTCATAAAAAATAACACTGTATAAAAGAACATACACTGTTCATATAAACTCAAAAACAGTGATCAGATTAGTGATCTTTCCTTGGGGCAAGGAGATAATGACTGGGGGATAGAACAGTACTTCTGGAGTGGTGCACTGGGGTATGCTAGCTACATGGCCAAGTTCTTTTCCCCCAAATTCACTGAATCACACACTTAAAATCTGTGAACTTTTCTTATGTTATAGTTTAATCCAAAGTTTGCTTTTTAAAAAGTAGCTTGCTAAACAAAGAAAAACACAAGGTTTCCCTAGAACCTACCAAGTGGAGATAAATAAAGTGCAGCAGCCATTTCTGGAATTTTCATACACTGTTTCAGTGATGTAAAGTATGATTTTTATGTGGCTAGCTCATACTTGTAACTCAAAACTCTATTTGTTATTACCTCCTCCAATAACTGCTCCCTGAATTCCCCATCAGAAGTTAATGGTTTCTTCCATAAACTTTCCCAATACCTGAGCTTACTTCTATTAGCCATATACTTAAATATCCTAGGTAGGCTATATATTTTTAATGAGTTCCAGGACTTAATACAGGCACTTGGATATAGCACATTTGAATTTGGATGAATAAATGGTATAAATCATTTCCCCCTTTATGCAAGAAAAATTTTAACTCAATCTATAAATCCAAAAATCAATAAAATTAAGATATTATCTTAGCTTGTGACAAATTGTGTTCATGCCTTATCTAATCTGAAAAATAAATTTCCCAATTACATCCTCTGGTTTTTCTTCATTCTTTAGTGAAATTTTCAGAAAGAACAATTCAGACAGCCCTGTCCCATCTGGCAGTTTAACAGAAAGCTGACTTAACAGCAAATTCAATGAAGGAAGTAGCTAACTCTCTAGTTGCTAGGGCTATAGCTACAGGCTCCATCATTTTTAACAGTGTCATTTCCTCAACTAGAAAGTTCCATTATACAATTACCTACATATTCCCAGCTCCTCTTTTTCTTTAAAAATACACAGTCTGTTTCATAGGTAGATCCAGTTTAAACATGGCTATGAGAGCTTAGGCATTTTGTGAGCTCTGCTACTTCTCTGATTACGTGGTATTCTCTAATAAACCCTATTTAACATTCATACTGCAGGTCCTTCCCTCCTCTACCTGTCATAACCCTCAGATCTATAAAGGGAAACTTACTTACAGCCTTGCTTGGAATCATTCCTTTGGACTGATGGACTATCAAACTTCCCTATTTTATCAGCCTTCATAATGTATCATACTATGTGGGCCTTCCATCTTTTCTAAGCAATCTTCATGAATTGAAACAAGAGTCTGCTTCAGTTTAGTCTATGGGCAACCCTAATCCCTCTCACTAACACCCACAGCTGCTCAGTTGAGTTTTTGTTTTTTTTGTTTTTTTTTTTTTTTTTTTGGTACCGGGGATTGACCTGGGGTGGGGGGGGAGTACTCGACCACTGAACCACATCTCCAGCCCTATTTTGTGTTTTTTATGTAGAGACAGGGTCTCACTGAGTTGCTTAGCGCCTCACCGTTGCTGAGGCTGCCTTTGAACTCGTGATTCTCCTATCTCAGCCTCCCAAAGTGCTGGGATTACAGGCATGCACCACCAAGCCCAGCTTCTCAGTTGAGTTTTGATTCCAATTATATCTATATTCAATTAAACTACTACACTAACTTTGTAGAACAAATCTTCAGTGTTCAAGAAACTGTTCCTGAAACTTCTGATACGTCACTCTCCCAAAGTCAGCACACCTCTCCCTCCTGAACATGATTTGAATGGTGGTTAATTTACAATATTCTATGAAACTCTTTTCCTTTGTACTATAAACCAAGGCATTTTCAAACTTCTTTTTTTTTAATATTTATGTTTTAGTTGTAGGTGGACAGAATATCTTTATTTTATTTTTATGTGGTGCTGAGGATCAAACCCAGTGCCTTATGCATGCTAAGTGAGCACGCTACCACTGAGCCATAACCCCAGCCCTGAAAACTTAAAAGGCCAGAAAGCAAACATTTTTTTTAGGCCTATGGGCCATATAGTTCCTGTGGCATCTATTTACATTAATGCATCTAACAAGTAAAATCTATGTTAATTGAAAGCAGCCATAGACAATCAGAAATGAATTGGCAAGGCAGTGTTCTAATAAAGCTTTATGTAGAAAAACAAGCAGCAAGCCTATGGCCATAGTTTGCTAATGAGCTGTAAACACGACTTTGGTTTCCTCATGTATCAGCATCATTATAATTATCCTAGATTTACAAGGGTTTACTGGTACTGTAATTTTATCAATTAAAGCTGGGGTATTATACAAAAATATTTTAGAAAAACTTGTGAATAACAAGGGTAAAACTATTCTCATTATTGGTAAACCAGAAAATCTCACTGACCAATTGCAGTTATCTTAGATATTGCCTAATTATGAAAACAGGTGATAATTTGAAAAATAATTAGAAGACTACCAACCAAATATACAATGTAATGAAGATTAAATATCTTTAAAAATTTATACAATGGCAAGTAATGAGATTGCAGTGATTTTACTTTTATTTCCATACAGCTGTTATCTATCTATAAGATACAGGATTTCTGTAATAAAGATTTTCTTTAATGTGCATGAAAAGATAATTTTATGACTGTAGAAATTTTCATTTAGTCTGGAACTAAGAATACTAGAAATTATATTTAAGAAAATTTCAACCATTCTATCCTATTATGTTCTTTTAAAAAATATATATCAATTAAATAAATTTAAATTTTAATCAAATCATAGTTTAATTAAATTTTTCATTTACCTGTCGGTTCCTTTCATCCATTATGCGTGTGATTTGTATTTTCTTCCGCCCCATTTTCAGTAACCTTTCCTTATGTTCCAAATATTTAATTCAAAAATTAATTTTCTTCAGCACCCTAATGCATCGTACACAGCTTCTAGTATTTCAGCTTCTAGTTCAAGGGCTACAGCTGAAATTTTTGATAGGATCTAAAAACAAAAAAACACACACACACAAATTAGAAGATTTAAGTTCTATACATTTGCAAATCATAAGTTATACAAATTTCAAATTTCAAATCTACTTTTATGCTGAACATAACATTAGTAGTTAAAATTTCTGATTACATAAAAATATTAAATAAGTTGAAGTCTTATTGATTTTGCCCCTAAAATATCTCTTGAATCTCTGTGCCTCTGGCTCTGGTCAAACTAATGCAATTATATCATTTGAGGTTTTCCCAATGTCTATAACAACAGCAACAAGAGCCAACATTTACTGAGAGTGGACATGTTTTCTATGAGTAGGCATTTTTCTAAGTATGGACAAGTCTTAACTTTTTCGATCCTACCTACAACCTACTAAGTTAGTTATAATTATCATAATCATTTTATAAAAAAGGTTCCTGAGAAAAAGAAAAATTAAGTCATGTGCTCAAGGTCATATAGTATAGGGCAGAGTTTAGGATATAAACTCAGGGATCTGGTTCCAGGATTTACCTTCTTAAACATTACAGAATGTTCTTAAAGTCTGATGGGCTTCCTGCCAAAGGATAACTAATGTAGATGGCCCCAATCTGCCTTTATAATTTCTCCAGGCAAATCACCCTAGCCTCTAGCAAATAATTGTCAAACCACAAAGATACTAGTATACAACTTTCATAATAATATACATTTAAGTGAAATAATATTTCTTTGGACACTTAATGAACACCTCTTCATCAGTTAAGATTTAGTTCAAATGTCACCTCCCTAAAGAAGCTAATACCAATTCCTCTTGGCAGAATAAACTACAATGCCTCCGAGTGAGTGTGGTGAGTATGTGTGTGCATATATAAATTCCAAGTCAGCTTTTCTTTGGTATATCAATCTTTAAGATTTTAAAAATCGTGCAGGCTTTTGTGTTCCATTTCTCTGTAGTAGAACAAGTGGCAATGACATAGGTTTTTATGCTCTGAACGATCTGAATGATGGTTTTTGTCACTTAAAAACCTAGTACTTTCAAAACTTACAAAATAAATAGAAGTATTTGTAAAGTACTGTGAAATGCTAATACACTCAAAATAATAAATTCCCAGCGGAAGTTTATCAAAGTTTTAAAAATACTGTACATCTATAATTTCACACTGTGCTATTCACTATTTAATTAAATCTGGCTTTTGTCAGAAGCAATGGGTCTTTCACTTCTTATCACTACTAGCATTATCATTGCTTCATTTATTTATCTCCTCTCATTATTTTATTTCTTCATTCATACATTAATTGATCACCTATTAAAATGATAACCCATTAATGACCACCTATTCATAATAAATGTACTTCCAAATTCTAAACTAAGCACAGAGAATAAAATGGTCAAGGGAAAAAAACGACATAATTCTCAAATCTCTCAAATTATCATACAAATGAATTTGTATAAACTAAAACTAAAACATTTATTTACCTGACCTAAATTTGTGGATCAGGAAATGCTTCCCTGAAGATGTGCCTCACATTTAAATCTAAAAATGAGGGTATACATGCCAGGCAGAGAAAATATCAAGCACAAATACTCCATGACAAAAGAGAATAGAAAACATTAGAGGAACTAAAAGATGGTGGAACCCAATCAAACAAGCAGCTGTGCTGCAAAATATTTGTTTCGGCAACAGACTGCATTATAAACAACAGAGGTTCACTTACTCCAAATCATGTTCCCTAACAGATCACACATATTCTCACTATAAAAACTTGCACAGTTATACATATCACTGTGGAGATATTACTGCTCAAGTATGTAAGATCTGCCTGATGCCTATAAGACATGTATACTGTATTATCTTCTGCAATCTGAAAAATACAAATTCTAGAACATATTTGGACACTTTACTGTTGACAACTGTGAAGTAGGTTGTTTCAAACCAATATTCTGAGAACTAGAAAAATAAAACAGATAATTTGTTTAAAACACTGCAGAACATTCAAGATAGTGATAATTTGCAAGGATAAGATCTAGAATAAACAGGTGAAATCTGTCTTTGAACTTTCTGACTGCAGATTCCAAAACCACTGGCTGGGAGACTGAGAAAGTAAACAGAGCTTGGAGTGCAAAAATTAGATTCAGGGCCTGCCAACAAGGAACATCACTAATGAACATACCAGCCATCTGGAGCAACTCCAAAGAACTATACCCCAGGCACAAAGGTAAATCAAAAACAGAATAGGTCCAATAGGAAGGGAAATACAGCTTCAAATCATCACAATCCCTAGTTAGATGAAGGCAATCTGATCTAGTGAGGATTATTAGCCTAGCTTCATGCTAGTAGCAAAAGAGAATCTTCTCAGCAGAAAGATAACATTATCCAGAAATTCAAATTATTCTGTCATTTTTTTAATATAAAAGGCATAGAAATAAAAAAGTATCCAATCAAAATGTGACTGAAAACCAAGATTTAAGAATGGCTATAAAACAGATCAACTAATTAATTAATTACTTAATATGCTCAAGGAATTTAACAACAAAAAAACGAATTTTAACAGGCAATAATAAAAAAGAGGAATAACAAAAAATACAATTTTGAAAACAAATTAATTTATGGATTGGTTTAATAATTAGTTAAATGCAGCTGAAAATATAATTAACAACATAGAAAACAGGAAAGAAAATATCTATGCTGAAATACAAAAAGACACAACAATAAGAAATACAGAAAAGAGTATGAAAAACTATGGAACAATGAGAAATTATCCAAAAACATAAGTAAATGGAATTCTATAAGGGAAGGAAAAAACATGGTGGTAAAGAAATATTTGAAGACATTAATAGCTAAGAATTTTCAAAAATAACGAGACATCAACCCACAGATTCCAGAAGCTCTACAGACCCCTCAAATGAAATAGATACAGTACACACACGTAGGCACATCAAAGGAGGAATAGGTGGGGGTATGTTTCCCTCACAGATGGAAGGATCTTACAAGCAGCCAGAAACTGTTTAAACTTCAAGAAACAATAATTAAGATTCACAGATAAACTGACTTCTTCACATAAACAATTAAGTCAGAAAATAATGAAATGATATCTTCAAAGTGCTAAGGGGAAGGGGAAGAATGCCAAACTAGAACTTTATATTTGAGAAAAAATATGCCTTATAATGAAGGCAAACCAAAGACACTTTCAGGCAAACAGAAACAGAATTTGTCACCAGTAAACACTGAAGGAGCCTCTTCAATGCTTCTTTAGAAGAAAAAAAGGATACCAGATACAGCTTAAATATGCACAAAAAACTGAGGTTCAGCAAACAAATATTAACGAGCAACTCTAAATGAATGTTAACTAAAATAAAACTAGTAACAAAGCTGGGCACAGTGGCGCATGATTGTAATCCCAGCACTTTGGAAGGCTGAGACAGGAGAATCATGAGTTCAAAGCCAGCCTCAGCTACAACGAGGCACTAAGCAACTTGGTGAGACCCTGTCTCTCCATAAAACACAAAATAAGGCTGGGGATATGGCTCAGTGGTCGAGTACCCCTGAATTCAATCCCAGTACCAAAAAACAAACAAACAACAACAAAAAAAAACTAACAACAAAACTTATAGGACTTAAATATTACAATACACAGTAATAGTACATAATTGAGGAGGGTACTGAATGAAGATAAAATCTTTAGTTGATTAGGAAATGAAAAGAATCCTCATTTACTTTAGATTTTAATAATCAAGGATGCATATGGTAACCTCTGGATGAACCACTACAAGAACAATAAAAGTGTAACATCCAGAAAAGAGATGATTAACAAATGGATTAGCAAATAAAGGCACAGAGATAAATAAAAAGCAAACAAGAGGATAAAACATTTAATCCAAATATGTGGTTATTTACAACAAATATAATTAAGTAAAACACTCAAATTTTTAAAAGATAATTTAGAACTGTTTAAAAACAAAATCCAATTGTGCAATGATTAGAGAGGATATTATCTTAGACATAGGAATACAGAAAAACTGAAAGTGAAAGTAGGGAGAAAAATACACCAGGTACAATAAAAATCAAAGGAAAGTTGTATGATTATGCTATATCATACTGAACTTTAATGCAGGAGATAGATGCATGTATATGGATAGGGACACAGAAGGATGCTTTAAAACAATACAAGTTCATCAACTCACCAGGAAAATGCAATTCTAAAATTGAGTGCACCCAATAACACACGTAATCAGAAAACTGTTTCTGAAAATCAGATATTCTGTGCAAAAACCTTAGCCAGAACATTATTTACTATATTTTAAGTAGGAAAAATTATAATATTACATATTAACTCATAATCCCATTCATTTCTCTTCTAAAGTTTAAAACACAGAAAATGTCCATTTATAGTAGTAAATTATCATGGTTAGGATGTAAAATGCTTACTACATGACTTCATAGGCAGTAACTTTCTCACTGGCTTTTTTCTTTCTCCACAATTTAACACTTTCCCAACTTTTTTGTGCAGTCTATAAATCTAAGCAAAAATAAAAGCTAAATATGACAATTAGAAATGTGTTCCAGATAAACACACATGGCAGACAATAGTTCAAATTTTAATATAGTAATGGCCTTACTGTCAACACAACTTACACATTCCCTTTTTTGACACTCAGTACACTATTTCTAAAAGTCCACATGTGATTCTAACAAAATACCTATTGTATTTGGAGTACAATCTGTGACTTTTTCCATACAGCAGTTTGTTTACTGTACTGAAATTTGCAGACGTAAAAATATACTTCACCTACATAAACTTCATCTAAGAAACAAGGGAATGCCTGTACATAAATTCCACCCCACAAGAACTACCTCTAATCCACAATTATAGCAAGTTGATTTTACAAAGTACCTGATGGAATAAGCAGATTAGAATAAAAGAACAAGCAGACAAAAGTAAACAAAAAGATTTGACAGTGAACAACCTCACTGACATACAGAACACTACATCTAACAACTGCAGAAAATACTATTTTAAACTACATTACAAAACATCTACCAAAAGTAATTACACAGAGGCCCATATATTAAGTCTTAACAAATTTCAAAGGACAGATATCTCTGATCTCAGAGGAACTAAGCTAGTTCCTTTCATTTGATGGAAGAAAAGTACTGCAAATCACTTATATGATAAGGAAATGACATCCAGAATATATAAACTCAACAGCAAAAAAAGGAAAAAAACAAATTAAAAAGATGAGCAAAGGACACAGACATTTCTCTCTGAAAGAAGATAAAAAGTGGTCAATAAGCACATGAAAAGATGCTCACAACCAACATCATTAATCATTAGGCAAATGAAAATGAAAATTACAATGAGATACCAGACCACTTCCATTCAGATGGCTATTATTTATTTTTTAAATAAAGGAGGAGGACGAGGAGAAAACAAAAACAGAAAACAAGTATTAGCATGGGTATGAAAAAACTAGAACTCTGTGCACTGCTTTTGGGAATGTATTTTGCTGTGGAAACAGTATGGCAATTGTCAAAATACAAAATAATTAAACATAGAATTACCATTTTATCCAGCAATTCCAGTTCGGGATATATAAATAAAAGAACTAAAAGCAAGGACTCAAACAGATATTTGTGCACAATGCTCCCAGGAGGTTTATTCACAATAATCAGAAGGTAGAAAACAATCCATCAGTAATAGATAATGAATAACTAAATTGTGGTATACAATTACAACTGAACCTTTAGAACTTTTTTTTAAAAGAACATCAGCCAGGCACAGTAGCATACCATAATCCCAGCAACTCCAGAGGCAGAGATTAGAAGGACTGCAAGTTCGAGGCGAGCCTCAGTAATTTAGAGAGACCCTGACTCAAACTAAAAAATAAGAAGTGCTAGAAATGTAGCTCAGTAGTACAGCACCTATGGATGGATGGATGGATGATGGATGGATGGATGGATGGATGGATAGCCCAGCCAACCATTACCAAGAAAGAAAAAAAGAAAGGATATCACACTGTCTCATGCCATACAACACAGAGGAACCTTAAAGACTTTTTAGGTTACATGAATAAGTCAATCACAAAAGGACAAATATTGTTGTAATTTCACTTTTTTTTCTTTTTCCCACATTTTTTACTGGTGATTATGATTCTACTTATACAAGACATTCTCGAGTATCACATTCATAGAAATAGTAGAATCATAGTTACCAGACACTGAAGGGGAGGGAGAAATTAGGTGTTATTGTTAAGTGGGTACAGAATTTCAGTATGGGATTATGAAAAAGTTCTGGAGATGAGTAGTGGTAATGGATATACAAAAATGTGAATGTGCTTATGCCACCACTACATACTTTAAAATGGTAAATTCTGTCATGTGCATTTTACCACAATTTTAAAGCATACTAATACTAAAACAAAATAGTATATACATGCCTGTAATATAACTGCAGGAGTAAAATTTCATTAATTCTAGCTTACCATTTAGATTACATGAGCACTGATTTTTCTATATGGTGAAGCTAATGGAGTTTTGTTAAAACTCCATTAAAACTTGCCTCCAGAAAACACAGATGGGTGTTTTGAACATCAAGGAATTAATACATCTTTTTGGGGGTGGGCATAGAAATTTTAAGTTCCAAGGCTTTAATGTTGTCTATATTCAGACAACATTAACACGGGGAAAAATAACCTTAAACTGAATTTTGGGGCAACTGAAATTTTTCTGCATGTCACTGTTTTAAAACTCAGTAGCTAGATTTCTGAGAGGATTTCCAGTATGAACTCAACTTCCTTAATTTGACAGATACTATGGAAACTAGCAATCAGATTCCTAACAATCCTGCAGTTGTTAGGAACTTAAAACAGATGTTCATCATCTTTTAAAATCAATTCTACTTACTCTTTTTTTTTTTACCAAAAAAAAAAACAACACCTTGTTAAGTAAACAAATATTTTAAGAGCACGGACTTGAAACAGAAGGGAAACTTTACTTATCAGAACCTCCTACTTTCATAATTCTGGTGAATCAATCACACATGAAAATTTACAAAAGTTACTAAAACAAAACTAAGTACAATAAAAGAAAACTGAACGCTTTAAAAAAAAACAGGTATCTAACAAGAGAAAATGCACATAACAGAGAATTTAGCATTTTTAAGTATGTAATGGTGGCATTAAGCACATTCACATTTTTGTACAACAGGTAATGATTCATTACTTCTTTAAAAGAAGAATATAATGATTTAATTTTGGACATATTACTTGAGATGGTCATGGACAAGTAGAAATGTCAAATGGGACACTGTAAAATACAACTCATCCTTCAGAGCTAAAAATATGTATCTGGGAATCTTCAGAATATGGACAATATTAACAGGACAGAAGTGTAAAATGAAAAGAGAACAAAGGCCACCAACAAAAAACAAAATCATTTATTTCTGTTGCAAATACATGTCCCCAACCAATCCTGTAGCCATAAGGTTTGTTAATAATTTGGCCAACATTTAAAAAGCAAACATTTCCAAAAGAAAACAGTAAGTTGACTTTCAGCTTCCCTTGAAAACTCCATTCTATTTTCAAGAATTTACTCTAAGGAAATAAGAAGACAATGACAAAGATATACATAGAAGGATATTCATCTCAATGCAGTCAAAATAGTGACTATATAGGGAAGAGGGATGGACAAGAATATAGGAATTCCTTGTCCATATAATAAAATACTATAACCATTACAACAAACATTTACATCATATTGCTGCAGGCAGAAAATATATAATCCTATTTTGCTTTTAAAATTTTGTAAGATATGGTGTGTACAGATAAAAGACTAATGGCATATATCCATGTTATAGAAACTAATGAACTTTGGGGTATTTTTTTTTTTTACAATTTCATTTTCTTCTATAACAATACCATTGTTGTGATTTTTTAAAAAGTTAGTATAGGTCTGGGGCTATGGCTCAGTGGTAGAGCACTTGCCTAGCACGTGTGAGGCACTGGGTTCAACCTCAGCACCATATATAAACAAATAAATTTAAAAAAAAGGTATTCTTTTTTAAAAAAAAAGTTATTATAAACAACAAAAACTTACAGCTGCTTTAAAACTGAGAAAGAAAAAATTCATGAAAGCTAGAAAGCATTCAAGAATGAATAATGTAAACATTATTGAAATGTTCCTTCTACTTTGGCATCTTGTGCAATTTTCCAGTTACTCTTTCTTCACAACATGCTTAGAATTTCAAAGCATTATCTGACTAAGAAAACTTGGATCCTAGCCCCCCCAAAATCACTAAACTAGTTGTATAACTTTTGATAAATGACAATTTCTAAGTAAAATGTTTTATCACATGAAAATTTAAATTATACGCATTATATGTACCACAGGAGGCAAGAAAAAACATTATATATTTGCAAATATTTGAGGAAAAGTAATCCAAAGTACAGTATTACTTCTAAGAAGTATATTTCTAGCACAGTATGTTATTAATATTCATAATGTGAAAAAAATTGTGATGCAATAAAAATTATTAATTCTGTTCCTATTTCATACATTATTTTCCTTCACACATTGATACTTTCTGCAAGCATGATGGATATTAGGAGAAAAGATCAAATGGAAAACTATCTTATAATCAATTTCCAATAGGAAATTCGTCTAAGATTATCCAACTCACAAAAAAAATCAAACTAAATGTGAAATATAATTAGTAATGTATTTTAAAAATTATTTTTCCAAAAAGTATAGCAGATGTTTCCATGTGATTTTGTCCCCATTTACACTGTAGTTTATTGAAATGAACAAAGAGAGAAAAAAAAAGGGTGTTGCCAAATCAACAGTGTTCCAGGACCCATTTTAATCTGAACACTTTTCTTTATGAAATGTCAATCAAGCTGTCTAAAGTACCCTATAATTTTCAAACTACCTTACAAATCATCTGCTCTTCAATTTGGTAAAAGATCTTAAAAAAAATCTTTCAACAGGCCTTTCAAGTATGTTTTCATAATATGTTCACAGCCAGTTCATCAGGTTGTGAGGTTTATAACCTCACCCCTCTGGCAAAAAAATTGAAATTCAAGGAGGATAAGTGAATTGTCCAAAGTCTTAAACACTCAAGAATTTTTCTACTATAACATAGTAGTTGTTCCTGCACTTTAGTCTTTTGTATACAAACCTCTCAATTTTTGCCTGAATTACATACCACTTGGTGCACTAGTATTTATCTACTTTATTCTTTAAATCAATTCCCTTTTTTACTTTAAGAAATGCATTTAAGTACAAAACTCTATTACTGTTATTAAAGAAAAGTTAGCAACCTTGCCACACTGGACAGTAGCCTTAAAAACATAATTAAATATAAAGCAAAACTGGAAGCAATTTATTATGTGTATTTATGTATGCATGCTATCATGGTATTATTCTTTATTATTTCCATGATGTATATATTCCATAATTGACATATGACCACTCCAATTTTTAGTTTTAATGTAACCTTGATCAAAGACTCCTATCTCACATGTGTACTTAATCAGAAAAGGGAATAGTTTGGGCAATATTCTTTTTTTTTTTTTTTTTTTAATTTTTTTTTTTTGTAGATGGACACAATGTCTTTATTTTATTGCTCGGTATGTGGTGCTGAGGATCGAACCCAGGGCCTCACGCATGCGAGGCAAGCGCTCTACCGCTGAGCCACAATCCCAGCCCCTTGGGCAATATTCTTAATAGGGTTAGAATACTAAAAATCAATTCCTAATAAAGAGTAGCTTTTGCTCAATAAACTTTTGTCTCAGATAATGCTTTTTTTTTTTTTTTTTTAGTATCTTTTTAGTTGTAGATGGACACAATGTCATTATTTTATTGCTTTGTATGTGGTGCTGAGGATTGAATCCAGGGCCTCACCCATGCGAGGCAAGCGCTCTACCACTGAGCTACAATCCCAGCCCCCTCAGATAATGCTTTTTGATGACTTCTGAAGCATTCTTCCTAAATGTGAAAATGTACCTTACAATTTTCAAATATCGATGGGAAATAGGTATTATTTCCATTCATATCTGCCATTCAGTTTGATTTTTTAAAAATACTTTTAGTTGTAGATTGACACAATACCTTTGTTTTGTTTATTTTCTTATTTTTATATGGTGCTGAGGATTGAACCCCGTGCCTCACACATGCTAGGCAAGTGCTCTACCACTAAGCTACAACCCTAGCCCCTCAGTTTGATTTTTTAAAAACTTTAAAAAAAAAATCTTTCATTGGGCCTTTTAAATATGTTTTCATAATATGCTCAAAGCCATCATCAGATAAATTCATAACCAGATGACACAAAGAATAAGTTTTCTCCTAAGTACTGACTGAATGGAGAAATGAAATATTTCAATAACCCTGGTGTATAATACTAACAATATGTACCTTACATAATTAAAAAAATACTTACAATCTCTTTATGAGATAAGGCATTATTATTTCCATTTTAAACATGAGAAAACTGAAAGCTTAGCAGTAAATATCACTTCCCCCAGGTTAGAGCTGCTAAAAACAGGAGCTGAGACTCAACCCAGGAAAGTATTCTAATAGTTATACAAAGCTGTTTTCATAAAAGAGGATGAAAAGCTAAAGGTCTGCATGTTTTCCCTGACAAGCTAGTCTTGGGTACTCCAGGTCAATAGTCTGGCCCCTGCTAGTCCAGTACTATCACAGAAATCCTTTAACCTTGCTACCAGTAAAAGAACACTGTGGTAAAGAAGGAAGAAGCCAAAAATTACCAACACTACCCATATAAAGGAATCTCACCACAACTCCCATAGTCTGGTTCCTTCCCTTCTCAGTGGCTATGCCAGAAACCCAAGCCTTTAAGCCGCAGCTGCAGCTTTCTCCTACATGCCCACACTTCAGGATATAGATCTCTCTTGACTGAGAATATCTGTGCTTTGACCATCTGAAATTCACACACACCTTAAAAGAAAATAAAAAGTATGTCTTTAGCGAGTATACTTTACTGAAAACTTCAAAGAAAAGTATAGAGAATTCCTGCATTACTATTATCCAGTTTGACCCGTTTTAACATTTGCCATATGTATTTTCTCATTCTCTCTCTCCTCTTTCTCCTGAAAAATGTTTGTGCATGTGCTACATATCTTCATATAGATAAAATTTATTATTCTGAACTACTTGAGGGTACGTTGCATACAGTATTACGTCCTTTATACCTTAACACTTAAAAGTGTGAATTTGCTAAGAACAAGAATATTCTTTTACAAAACCATAGTAATCAAATTCAGAAAACGTAACATTGCTGCAATACTTTTAAATCTAAGTCATAATTTCATTTTTGTCAATTGTTCAATAATATTCTTTAGGGCATTTCCCCCCTTTTATAACAAGATCACATATTACATATAATTGTCAGTATCTGTGATCTCCTGTAATCCCCTGGCCTTTTCCTTTAATGACATTGACATTTTAAAGACTGTAAGTCAGTTTTTTTTATAGACCATTCCTCAGCTTAGAACTGTTTCAGCCAAAATACTATATAAGTGATCTTATGTCCTTAGTATACCATATTATCTACAGGAAATTGATGTCTATCTACCTCTTAGTGATATTTATTTTCATCATTTGATCAAGGTGTCATCTGATTTTTCTACTGTATAGAACTCCCCGCCCCCAAATAGTAACCGATCTATGGGAAAGACAGATTAAAACCATATAAATAACATACCTCTCGAAGAGACTTTTCCCCTGGGTTTAGAACCTTTTGGTGATTTTTGTTCCTGAACCATTCTACACCAAAATAATTACAAAATGGTAAGTCTTCCAATCCCATCACTCCCTCTACATTTATTACCTGTAAGAGTCCACCCCTTTCTTCTGTTTTATTTGGCTATTTGTTATTAATATAGATTTGAGTATCCCTCTTTTATTCAATGGACTA
The DNA here is from genome assembly GCA_004024805.1 of Geosciurus inauris. Taxonomy (NCBI): domain Eukaryota; kingdom Metazoa; phylum Chordata; class Mammalia; order Rodentia; family Sciuridae; genus Geosciurus; species Geosciurus inauris. Next base: position 128,247 of record PVHX01001034.1, on the reverse strand, counting down.
TAATCCATTGTCTCCTAGCAAATTTTGAGGCTAAAATTATCTGATTTGCTCAGTGTCCCACCCAAGCTGGGTCCTGTGTGGTTTTTTCCCAACACGCACCCATCATTTCTCTCAACACTTCTTACTTTCTGTTCCAACAAAATGTTCTAGGTTGATCTGGTACTTTCTTGAACTGTTCTTAGAATCAGTCATTTATCCAAGCCATTTATCCACGAAATAAATGATGACAGAAGTTCTTATGTATTACAGGGTGTTCACCAGCACAACCTGACCCCTACCCACTATAAACCAGTAGCATCTCCCTCTCATCAAAAAATATTTCAATCAAAAAATATTTCCAGATACTGCCAAAAGTCCCCTGGAGGGTGAAAACTGTCCCTTGTTGAGAAGCACTCCCTATAACACACAAATGGTTTCAGAATCACCTCAGTTATACTATTATCAAAAAATAAATAAATAAGCAAAAAATAAACCATACAAAAAAGCTGTTTGTTTGCAGTTTGTTTTTTCCACAAACTCAGGAAATATAGTCAAAATACTAAGTTTGAAAGTTATTTGGATCTGCACATGGTGGCACACACCTGTAATCCTAATAGCTTGGGAGGCTGAGGCAGGATGATCACAAGCTCAAAGCCAGCCTTAGCAATTTAGTGAGGCCCTACGCAACTTAGTGAGACCCTGTCTCAAAATGAAAAATAAAAAGTGCTGGGGATGTGACTTAGGGGTTGAGCACGACTGGGTTCAATCCTTGATACCAAAAAAATAAAGAAAGGGGCAAAAAAGTTATCTGGATCAATTAGTTCCTTTCTGCACCCCCATCCCAATTTCTTAAAAGTGGTATGGCTATTCACTTGCAATAGAGTTGGGGTTTATTTTTGTTTGCATTCACACACACAGAAGTTTCTTATTTATCCTTTATCCTACTTTCTTACATAAAAGTAACACACTTTAATTATTCTGCTGCAATTTTGTGAATTCACACAGATTGTGAGTTCACACAGATTGTCTCCACCCCCACACACAAAACACTGAAGTTTCCTATATATTAACAAAAACATTATGAAAGCAGACTTAAAACTTTGGTGTGGTTTTATTTTACAAACCAAATAAAACTCATTGGATTTTAAGAGAAAAGAAGATCAGAGATTCTAGTCCAAATAATCCACATTTTATAGATGAAATCTCAGGTTCAGAAGTCTCAGAGCCTTTATAAAGCTCAGTCCAATATACACAAAAATATTAAGTATCAGACACTATGGTAAATAATAAAGAAACAAAGATGTATTTCAAAAAAAATTCCTTACCTTCAAGAGTTAATGTGAATAAATGCCAATGTAGTGCTACATTCAGGGTCAGGTACAAAATTTGCAAACATAAAAAAGGATGAAATATTTTATTTCTTGTTTAACTTCAATTTATTAATGTTTATTGGAATATATGGCATGAAAGAACAGGACATGGAATTTTCATAAAACCACAGGAGCTGGAATAGCTGGGATCTAGAAATCTGTAGGAAAATTGGGGGGGGGGATGATTTAAAAAAGGCGGGTCAGGGTTTGGGGTTGTGTTTCAGTGGTAGAGGGCTTGCCTAACACGTGTAAGGCACTGGGTTTGATCCTCAGCACCACATAAAAATAAATAAAATAGAAGAACTGTATCCATCTACAACTGAAAAAAAAAAAAAGAAAGAAAGAAAGAAAGAAAAAGGAAACAGGAAAGTTCCCCCCAAAAAAACTTTTAAATGCAGGGGTCAGATTCCAAAGACATGGACTTTAATTTAATTTGGAAAGTCATTATTAGTTTTATTCTGTCTGTACTATTGTGACTTTGGAAATGTCATTTGATTTCTATATGACTAATTATAAAATAAGGAAATAACATACATCATTCACATTATACATCGACATATATTAAACTGAGTACTATATATAAAGTGCTCCATAAATGCTAGTATTTCATCTCTAATATTCTATAATTCTAACATTTAAAGCATTCTAAAATGTAATACATATCATTTGAAGACTATGATTCCTGCTAAACAAAGATTGATATGTATTGCAATTCAAAGGAAATCAGAACAAGTGAACTGGATTTAGTGACAGGATTCTTCACTGTCTCAGAGGCTTCTGACAGAGAAAAACCAGATTTCTATGCTTTTTTAAATATTAATTTCATTTAACATATACATGTAATTTAAAAATGAGCATTGTTAAATACCTAGAAGACAATTCATTTTTCTTTGGTTCCAACTATGAAAATAAATGATGAAATGGAAAATAAAGTAGAATCTTTAGAGGCAATCCAAAGCAAAGAAACCTATCAATAAGTTTTTTTTTTTTTAATATTTTTTAGTTGTCAATCGATCTTTTTATGTGTGGTGCTGAGAATCGAACCCAGTGCCTCACACATGCTAGGCAAGCACTCTACCACTGAGCCACAGCCCCAGCCCCCTATCAATAAGTTTTTTCTTCTCCCCATGGGCATAAACACAGTTCAGGTCAACCACACATTGCTTAGGGACTATGCTGGTAGTGAAGGGCAACTAAACAAAGTTAGAATGAAACAGTAGAACATGAAAGTGATGAAGAAAAGATAGAAGAAGGACCCAGAGTTAGCCAATCTTGGAATCACCCTAACTGTACCTCTCATTATGTGAGATGATAAAAATCTTTACTGTTTTATTAGTCTGTTACCTGCAGCAGAAAGCAGCCTGATACACATATGCAAACAATTCAAGAATTGATTATAATCTGTTCCTAAAACTACAAAAAAAAAGATAGCTAATTCAAAAATGTTTCTGATAGACCATTTTCATATCAAGTCATAAATAATCTATTCATGGACTGTCACTTACAATTTTTACTTTACCCATAAAAATATTGTATTGTCAATATGCTCAAAGAGGAGCATGGGAGAAATGAAGGAACTTCGGATGGGATGGGGGAAGGTGGGAGAGAGAAGGAGGAATGGGAGTAGCAAAAATGGTTGAATGAGATGGACATTACTACCCTAGCTAGGTGCATGTATGAAGACACAAATGGTGTGACTCTATCTTGTTTGCAACCAGAGAGATGGAAAATTGAGCTCTATATATGTGCTATGACTTGAAATGCATTTAAATAAATTAATTTTAAAAAGATCAAAATCTTCTAAGTCAAAATATCAAATGATACATAAAGCTAGAAATAGAAAGCAAAAGGCTATATAATGAACACATATATAGCCTTAAAAATTAGTTTCCCATGCAGTTCTAAAGAAAGTTGACTATTTCTAATATACTACAGGTATTCAGTATAGAATAGTCTTTATTAGTCTTTACAAAAAAGAATGTATGAATTAAGTACTCAATTAAAAACTGTTGAACAGCAACAGTATTGTGTGATAGAAGCTGAAATTCAAAAAACAATTTCTGTAATATACACATATCATATTCATATATCAAAAAACAATACTATAAAATGACTTTAACAAAGACAAAACAACAGACAGTGGAATAGTAACCTTGCTGCTACTTATTTCTTCCAAAATTCAAAAGTGCCTTACAAGACTGCTTCAAAATTTTCTCACTTCTAACCATTCAATCAAAATCTAGTATTTGTTTTGGAAAGGTTCTACTAGAATAGTGAGGCAGGCTTTTTCTTAGTGTAATAAGAAGCCCCATGGTCACTGCCTTCAATGATATATCCATCAACCAAAAGGAAGCCAATTAATAGCATTAATTTACAGGCATCCAGCAGTCAAAATACATCTCACATCAACTACTGACAGCGTTATAGTGAAGACAGAAGATCAGTGTTTGGTTTTTGTTTTTTTAAAACTATGCACCTCAGATTAAGTCTCTCTGCAAAGGACTTACCAAAAAAAATTATTTAAAAGCCATATTCTGAAGAAAGAGTTGGCCTGTTAATAAAAAGCTGAATTGCCTCTCACTGGTTTTTAGTAAGCAGTAGCAAGTACTGGTAAGATAAAAGTCTAACTCTGGTGCTAACAGAAACCAATATTTAATATGCATTATGCTGTCTAATCTCATTACCTTAATTTTCATTTGTCTTCTTCAAACTAAGGAAGAACAGAAAAAAAGAAATGTTACAAGACTGAATTGAGCAAGATCAAGATATAATCCTACACAAATGCTAATAATTAACTACTAACTATAAAAATCTGGTCAAGATGTCAATATTGCAATTGTGCCTACGATCTTCAGAGATACTATGGAATGGACATGAATTTATTAGAAAATATTTCCCATTTCATCTCTTTTAAAATAATTTTAATACAGAAAATTTTACTTCGCATATATACAAAGGCAGGCACTGCCTTCTTACCAAGATCCCAAAAGCACCAGAAATAAAACCAAGAATCAATAAATAGCCTTGGCCACCAATGTTACACTGTAACAACACCAGACCTACATGGCTAACCTAAAATTAGTCTTCTCTTTCCAACCGTATTCTCACCTATTCAACCTAGGTGTTCCACAGGTTTGTCAAGTCCCAACAATTCTATAAACCAAATATATCCAGTCCATTCCTTTTCTGTAATAACCATTGCTACCATTAGCCTAGGCTTTGCAAAAGCCCCTAAATGGTCTCAGCAAGCATTTTTACTTTCCTCCAATTCTATTTCCTCATTTTCATTAGTACAATCTTTTAAAATACAAATATAATCATGTCATTAATCACTATTCTTAAAATCCAAGCCTTTAACATGCTCCAGAGGTCTTGCCTAATCTTACCCCTCCTCTACTCCATCCTCATTCCTTGCCACTCTTCTTGACCAGCAAGCTTCCAGGCCCAGATCCTTCTACACTCGGCTTCCAATTCCTTTCTGTTTCAGAGCACATACTACCATCCTGCTATCTCTTGATATGTCTCATCCCCAGTACTTCTCCTTAGCAACAGTCTCTCAGCATTACCATTACTTCCTCAAGGAAATGTTCTCTTATCTCCAAACTATGTTAGGAATTCGAATACACTTTTCAAATATTATACTTTTGTTACAGCTTTCCCTGCAACTGTAATTAATTACTTATGTAATTAGGTGTTTAATTTCTCTTTCTTCCCTTGCCAAACCATAAGCTCAGTGAGGAAGAGGATTGAGTCTATTATACTTGCTCCTATGATCCTAGCACCTACTATAGTGCCTAACACATAACAGCCAATCAATAAATAGCTGCTATTCATTAAGAGTCAGGCTTTGAAAACTCTCTAAGAACCAACTTTTGGACACAGAAATTATTCTTCACTGAAATGCAGAGAGAAGGCAATTTTACACTTAGCAAATATCTACCAATAGCTGTGCTAGAACTTAACATGTTATTTCATTTAATAGTGAAAATAATCCTGAGTTAGATACTATTTGTTCCATTTTCTGAATGAAGCATCTGAGAAGTACAATTAATACTCACCACAAGTCACACAGGAAGACAGAGCTGAAATTTTTACTCTAACCATCATGTTTGTTTCCTAGCAGTACAGTATCACCCCTGGAAGTATTCAGAGGTTAAAGAAAGGCTATCAGTCAAAAATGTCATTGGTACGAGCCATCACTACATAGGCTGCACTACAAATTCTTCAAAGAGCCATCCAACTCCACTTTTGTGAATTTATGCTACTTTTCAGTAGCAGAATATTAAGATAATTCTTACTAAGATATGCATAGCTGCACAAGAAAAATTAAGAGCATGAATAGGACCACTGCATTACACTATGTTCTTCCCCAGCTCCAAATCTGGTAGGCAATTTATGATACCACAAAAATGGGCCATCAAAATACAAAGGGCATGAGTATTTACCAGGTATCTTAAAAGACCATCTTCCAAACCCTCCTATTCTATACATCAATACTGACACCATTTCCTGCCCTGCAAGAATATAGTTTTAAGCATTTGCAAAAGAATTTGAGCTTCTACTTACCCCTATTACTCTTGCCTCAGGTAGCTTAAAAAAAATCCTTTCAATCCCAATTCCTGGAGAATTAGAAGAACTACAATGGCTGGACTACTGATAGGGCAAACAAAACAAAAGTGAAAAAACTGTTAAGAGGGCACAGTCAGGGCTGGGGTTGTGGCTCAGTGGTAGAGCACTCATCTCTCACATGTGAGGCACTGGCTTCGATCTTCAGCACCAGGTAAAAATAAAATAAAGATTTAAAAAAGGGGGGCGGGGTGTCACAGTCAGGTTGAGGTTTTCCTCATTGCTATTGCCATTTCCTATTTTTGTTCAAAACAGTAATAAAGTTCAATAAAATTCTGATTTAACACAATGTAAAAGGATATCAGATTTCATTGTGGAACTAAAACATACATTCTGCATGCATGAATTTTCCCTAGACCCACAATAAAACTATCAAATCATAATTGAAACTATACCCAGGCGAGAGTATGTTTTAAAGCTTCACAGATTATGATGATGCACATTCTCATACAGAGAAATTATTTTACTATATTACAAAGATCAAACTCCATATTCATTCAAACACCAATTGACTGTGTTGCAAAAGCAAAGTGGCAAAAATCATACAAATGAGTAAAGTCTTGACTATATTATATCAACACATACTTTTAACCTAATTTATTATCAAAGCAGGACATTTTTGAAAGGGAGTGTTGTCTCACTTAATAATTATGCTTGCATGACAGCCATAAACTGGGGTTTGTTAAAATCAGAACATATGTCCTCACTGCTTCTTATTTTATTATTTTTGGTACTGAGGATGGAACTCCGGGGTGCTTTACTATTGAACCACATCTCCAGCCCTTTTTATTTTTTTATTTTGAGATAGGGTCTCACTAATTTGCTGAGGGTGGTCTCAAACTTGCAATCCTCTAGCCTCAGCCTCCCAAATCCACGGAATTACAGGGATGCGCCACCACACCTGGTCCTCCCTGCTGCTGCTGCTTGTTTGTTTTGTTTTGTTTTTTGTTGTTATTGTTGTTTTTCTTCTTCTTTTGCAGTTTCTTTTCTTTTTCTTTTTCTTTTTTAATTTATTTTTATCTTGTGCTGAGGATCGACCTTAGCACTAAGGTCGTACTAGGCAAGCACTCTACCACTAAGCTACACTCCCAGCCCCTCAAAGTTGTTTTGACATCCTCAAATGCTTATTTACACATGTTTAATTCTCTTTGGAGTATTGGTTTATATCTTTATCCTGCTTTGAGATTGTTTTTTCCGGGAGTTCCCCACTTGCTATTTGTTAAATTCTGCTCCTGATTTTCTAGTCTTTGCTTTTCTTTTGCTCCTTTCAATGTTTTGAGGGTATTTTTTACAGTGCAGCTCAATTAATAATTTTCTCTCTTCTCACCAACCTCTAAGTAAGTACTAATTCATTTTGTCTCCATGGAATTTGCCCATTCTGGACATTTCACATAAGTGGAATTATACAGTACATAGCTTTTGGTGGCTGGCTTCCTTCACTTAGCATGTTTTCAATGTTTATCTGTGTTACAACATAGAGCAGTACTTCATCCTTTCTTGGATATACCACTTTTATTTTATTCATTCATATGTCGATAGACATATAGGTTATTTCCACTTTTTGACTATTATGAATAATGCAGCTATGAACAATGGTGCATACATTTTGTGTGGACAAATATTCTCAATTTTCTTGGATATATAACTAAAAACATATGGCTGGGTCCTCAAATTCTTGGATCATATTTTAGCTATGTTAACTTTTTGAGGAACTCCAAGGCATTGGAGTGAACCATTTCACATTCCTACCAGTAATGTTTGAGGACACCAATTTCTTCACATTCTTGCCAACACTTGCTAGTATCTTTTTGGGGTGTGTGTGGGGGGGGGGTTTACTGGGGATTGAACATGGGCACTCAACCACTGAGCCACATCCCCAGCCCTATCTTGTATTTTATTAAGAGACAGGGTCTCATTGAGTTGCTTAGTGCCTTACTTTTCCTGAGGCTGGCTTTGAACTTGTGATCCTCCTACCTCAGCTTCCCGAGCCACTGGGATTACACGTGTGTGCCACTGCGCTCCATGCTAGTACCTTTTTAAATACAGCCATCATAATGGGTGTGAAGTGGTATCTGGTGGTTTTAATTTGCATTTCCCTAATGACTATTAAAATTCAGCATATTATCATATACCCATTTGCCATCTGTATACCTTCTTTGGAGAAACATCTATTCAATCCTTTTTGAAACTAGATTGTCATTTCACTGTTTAGTTGCAAGAGTTCTTTATATATTCTGGACACTAAACAAATATACAATTTGAGAATTATTTTCTCCCACTTAAATTTATTCACTTCTTGATAGTGTCTCTGGAAGAATAAGTTTTTAAATTTGATGAATTTCAATTTCCCTATTTCTTCTTTGGTTGCTTATGTTTTCAGCATTAAATCTAAGAAACCACTGCCAAATTCAAGGTCATAAAGATTTAGCCTGCATAGCTTGAGCTCTGACATTTAAGTCTTTGATCCATTTTGAGTCTACTTTTTTTAATACAGTGAGGTAAGAATCCAATTTCATTACTTTGCATATAGATATTTAGATGTCCTAGTACCATTTGTTAAAAAGGGCTGCTCCCCCCACACACACACTGAACCAACTTGACACCACTATTAAAAATCAACTGATCATAAATGTATAAACATCTGGACTCCCAATTTTATTGCACTGATCTATACTATGTTTATCCTTATGCTAGCACCACACTGTATTGGTTACTGCAGTTTGTAGTAAGTTCTCGTATTGGGAAAAAGAAAATCTCCAACTTCGTAAAGATTGTTTTGGCTATTCTGAGAAACTTGAATTTCTATATAAATTTTAGCATCAGCTTGTCAAGTTCTGGGGGGAAAGAAAAGCCAGCTGGGATTCTTATATGGGTTGGGTTGAATCTGTTGATCAATTTGAGCATATTGCAGTCTTAACATTAAGTCTGACAACTCATTAACACAGTGCATCTTAGTGTTTATGTAGGTCTTCAATTTCTTTCAATGATGTTTTATAGTTTGCAGTCTACCTATATCACACTTATTTTGTTAAATGTATTAAGTACTGTATTACTATGATGCTATTATAAATGCAATTTTCTTAATTCCATTTTTGGACTGTTCACTGCTACTGTCCTATATGATTCCTGACTTCAAAAACTTTCCAAAAAAGAACAATTAGAAATTGTATTGCATTTAAGTATGAATACATTGAAGTTCTCTAAATAGAGATGCTCCTTGACTTGTAGTAGGATTAATTCCTAATAAACCCATCATAAATTGACAATACTCTAGGTCAAAAATGTATATAATACATTTAACCTACTGAACTAGTTAGTCATAGCATAGCCTGGCTAACCTAGCTTAGATGTGCTCAGAACACTTACATTAGCCTGCAACTGGACAATATCACAACACAAAACCCATTTTAAAATAAAGTGCAGAATATCTTATGCAATTTACTGAATACTACACAGAACGTGAGAAATAAAATGGTTACATGAGTTTGATTTCACACCATCTGTGAAGTCTAAAACTTTTAAATTGAACAATAACAAATTGGGGACCATCTATATTTTCTCAGTGTGGGAGGGGGATGGTCTAAACAAGTAAGAAACCATAGTGGCTGTCCACTCTGCTAAGAGATCTTAAAAAATGAGAATCAAATGCCAAATAAGTTCAATTCCAATTTTAATACAAGACCACACTACTACATTCCACATCAAACAAAAATGATGCCCTTATTCTCTTACAAAATAAACGAAAACCTACTCATATTATACATTCTTTGTCCAACAAACTTAATTATCCTACTGTAATCTGTAATACTACCAGAGGTTCTTTACCCTTATACAATTATCCTCCAATTAATTTTAATAAGAATATTTTTTTGTTTCCTCTAAAATAGGATGTTTTCATTAATGTTTATCATTAAATCTGGGCAGAAATTTAAGTTCTAAATTAATTTAAGACTATCATAAGCTATTATTTATAGAAAATAAAGCACTCCATTTTATTCTGAATTACATTATGAATTGTGTGTAATTACCCATTTTAAAATACAATAATATATTGAGTGACCATAATGTCAACTATCAGTCAGAAGTGATTCAATAAGAAAAACATGAACTATACTTTGAATATAAAGCTCAAACAAAATGGCCATTAGTTGAAAATGCAGTTTGGTTGTATACAACTTTCAAAAAGACAGAACATGTCCTACATACATTTACACTTAATTTCATTACTTAAATTGGGTTATTATATGTTATAATATGTAAAATTCAAAAATACTATTTCAATATATAAGACCAATAAAAATACAAAAATATAGGCAAAAGAAAAATTTTCCAGTTAGTAGTGATTCTAGGGGGTCTCATGATAGATACTCTGCCTGCTAAATAATTCAAACACTATAATCTATTAAAAGAAAGACAAGAAATTATTATGACTCAAGACTAGTATGGAGAGCCAAGCATGGTGGTACACACCTGTAATCCCAGTGGCTCAGGAGGCTAAGGCAGGAGGATCCCAAATCGAAAGCTAGTTTCAGCAATTTAGCAAGGCCCTAATAAGCAACTTAGCGAGAACCCGTCCCAAAATAAAAAATAAAAAGGACAGGGGATGTGCCTCAGTGGTTAAGTATCCCTGGGTTCAAGCCCCCCACCATACCAAAAACAAAACAAATAAACAAACCACAAAAAAAAAAATCCAATGGTGGAAGAACCTGCATATGGAAATGGGGCCAAGAAGGAACAAGTGGGGACTGAAATCCAACTTGTTCTTCACTAAGTCCTGAACCCTACCAGAGGTCAGCATGTGCTAAAATTAGTGAGTTTTTTTTCTAACCAGCTATGACCTGACTATGACAATCTCAAACTAGCTACATGTTAGAAGGTGAGAAAAACTGAAATCCTGAATATCAGTGCCTTTGTCCAAACTCAAACACAAAAATGTTGCTTCTTATAATGTATGTTATTATGTTTTAGGTAAAGCAGTCAATCTGCCAAAACAAAAACAGGTTGGGAGGAAGGGAAAAATCATCCAAAAATCTAAAAAGTGGTTTGAAATATAGTATCTTTCTATTTTAATTTGGATTTTTTTGATTAATAATAGGTTATATTTTTGTTAGCATCAACATAGTATTTTCAGGCTAAAGGTATCTGAAGTTGAATCCTAAAAAATTAGAAAGGTACAAGGGTAAAATGATAAGAGCTTATTCTTATTAGATTCTACTCCTGTTAGAGAAATACACACCATGATTTACAGAACAGATAACAGATACAGTTTCAAAAATTATGTGCTAGTCAAAAATACTGGCCAGAAAGCATCTTAAATTCATTAGAGAAATTAAAGTTTATTTGATGGGAGTTGAAAGCAACTTCTTGTAATGTTAATAATCATTCCTTTTAAAGGGGAGTTCAAAGTACTAGGAGTTGAACCCAGAAGTGCTTTACCACTGAGCCAAATCACCAGTCCTTGTTATTTTTTATTTTAAGACAGGGTTTCACTAAGTTGTCCAGGCTGACCTCAATCTTGGAATCCTCCTGCCTCAGCCATCTGAGTACTTGGGATTATAGGCATGTGCCACCACAATGGGCTCAAAGATTTTTTCAATTGTTTCCTTAATCTGAGACATATAATTATTTTAAAACTATGTGAATTAGTAGTCATAGTAAGTCATCCAAGCTACTGACTAAAAAGATATCACTTTATTCTTTTTTTTTTTTTTAGTCGTAGATGGACACAATATCTTTATTATTTTTTTTATGTAGTGCTGAGGATCGAACCCAGTGCCTCACGCATACGAGGTAAGCACTCTACCACTGAGCTATAATCCCAGCCCCTAAAAAGATATCACTTTAAAAAAAAATTTTTTTTTTCAGTGCTGAGGATCAAACCCAGGGCCTCACACAAGCCAGTCAAGGACTACCAACCACTAAGTCACATCACCAGTCACAAAAGTTTTATTAGAATAACTAGTCTATAAAATTTATATTTCCAGATATACCAACGAACTGTCATGTGATTTTCAGTGACTCACTTCTTTTATTCTCTCAATTCATTTCTACAAAGTGGAGCAAGAATATAGCTCAAAACTCCTACCGGAAATTATAAAGAATTGAGGATATAACCACAGGGAATCTTCAGCTCCTTAGAGAGGGGCATAATATTATTAAAGTCATTAGAAAGGAGACTTTGTAAACTGCCCCTGTTAAGACTAAAGCCCATCCACACATGGCCTTTCATTCTCAGGTTAATTATACCTACATAAAGAACAATTTCCTGGGACTGGGGTTGTGGCTCAGTGGTAGATCACTTGCCTTGCATGCGTGAGGCACTGGGTTCGATCCTCAGCACCACATACAAAATACATAAATAAATAAAATAAAAGTTTAAAAAAATCTTATTAAAAAAAAAAAAAACAATGCCCTGCCGTCACAGGAGACACAAAAGAGAAATAAAGAACACTCAGGCAAGATGTGGAAATGAAGATTCTAGTCTTCTACCACCAACAATTTGTTTAGAAAATTAACATTTCTCATTTCTTCACTTGTAAAATGCACATATGTGCGCTTATCCCAAATACTTTTCATGATATCATAATGATTTCTGGGGAAAATATTTTACAAATAATTAAATTCTACATAAAGACAAATCATTACTAGAAATAATCTCAGTTCTCCACAGTATGACTCAAATATTAAATATATTAAAACTTTTTAACTTTTTCATATCAGTTGAATCAAATCTGTACATAAGTGTTACTCTAGGCATAACCTTATCTGCATTTGTTCACATAAACATGATAGTGTATACCATTACACTCAGAATCAAAAGGCACCTAAATAAATATAGAAAGAAACATAGTAATGTAGGTGACATGCAATGGAATCTGGTTATTTAGTATAAACACAGATTTAAGAGTGTGGTGTATTTTCATTTTCTTCATCATGAATTATAACAAAGATAGATGAAAAAAGCAAAAGTGCACAGCTCAAGAATGTTACGAACCCTGGTTTCTACGATTCAGATCAGCATTTTGGAGTCACCCAGTACTCTTCACAATCATTAATCTCTCCTCAACCTCACTCCAGAGATGACTATTTCCCTGATTATTTTGGTAGTAACTATTGCATTTTGTTGTTTTCTGTTCCTTAACATAAGCATAGTTACCTAAACATCATATCTTGTTTTGCCTATCATATTTTTGTGTTTTATTTTTACTTTATATCAGTGGAATCACACATAAATTCTTGTGTTTCCAGTTTCTTTTAAGAAACATATTTGTGGCATTCATCTGTTGTGTATGTAGCTATGGATTATCCATTTTATGGCTATAATATATTCTAATAAATTAATATATTATGATTTTATATTATGCAATGAGCTGCTGATGAACACTACATTGAGTCTGAGGCTATTAGAAAAACAGTGTTGTTACCAATATTATTTAACATCTCTCTTAGTATATGCATACCCATGGAAAGAAATTACTGGGCAGAGGGTAAATGCCAAATTATTACCTAAAGTGGTTGTAATAATACACATTCCAATAGTGCTTGAGTTCCCATAACTTGATGTCCTTTCCAAAACCAGTACTACCAAATACATCTAAATTTTAGCCACTTTGGTAGGTTTTTGATGCAGCCTCTCTGCAGTTTTATTTCTCAGATTATTAGTAAGGTTAAAGCACCTTTTTTAATGTCCCTTACATGTTCAGATTTCTTTTATGAAGCACCTTTTTATATGTCTCTCACTCATTTTTCTACTGGATTATTTGTTTTTGTCATATTGATTTGCAGAAGTTCTCTGAGTCTTCTGATACTTGCTTCTTGTCCATTAAATGAACTGAAAATATCTTCCCTCTGGTTTGCCTGCTTATTCTTTTTTTCAAAATTTTTTTGAAATTATAGATGGACAGAATGCCTTTATTAGTTTTTTGTTTGTTTGTTTTTTTAATGTTGTGCTAAGGATCGAATCCAGTGCCTCACACATGCTAGGCAAGCACTCTGCCACTGGGCTACAGCCCTAGCCCTGCCTCTTTGTTCTTAATGATAACTTTATTTATTTTAAGGTAGTCAAATTTATGAAATTTTGATATTATCAGTTTGATTTCTTAAGATATATTGCTTAAGGAAACCATCAAGACCATGAAGAAACAACCTACAGAATGGGAGAAAATATTTGCCACCCACACCTCAGATAAGGCGTTAATTTCCAGAATATACAAAGAACTCAGAAAGCTTAACACCAAAAAATAAACAAACAATAATAACTCAGTTAATAATGGGCTAAGGAACTAAACATACACTTGTCAAAAGAAGAACTACAAATGGTCAGCAATGTGTGAAAAAATGTTCAACATCTCTAGCAATTAGAGAAATGCAAATTAAACTACACTGAGATCTCACCTCACTCTAGTCAGAATGGCAGCAATCAAGGATACAATAATGTTGGCAAGGGTGTGGGGAAAAGGGAATACTCTTACACTGCTGGTGGGACTGCAAACTGGTACAACCATTATGGAAAGCGGCATGGAGATTGCTCAGAAAACTTGGAATGGAACCACCATTTGACCCAGTTAACCCATTCCTCAGATTACACCCAAAGGACTTAAAATCAATATACTACATTGACGCAGCCACATCAATGTTTACAGCAGCTCAATTCGCAGTAGCTATAAACTATGGAACCAACCTAGGTGCCCTTCAACAGATGAATGGATAAAGAAATATGGTATATACATACAATGGAATATTACTCAGCCATAAAGAAAAATGAAATTATGGCATTGGTGAGAAAATGCATGGAGCACGAGAATATCATGCTAAGTAAAATAAGCCAATCCCAAAGAAACCAGGGCTGAATGTTTTCCTCGATATGTGGATGCTAATTCACAATAAGAGAAGTGGGGGGCTAGGGAAGAATACAGGTACTTTGGATTAGACAGAGGGGAGTGAAGGGAGGGTAGGGGGTATAGGGGGAGGAAGGAAGGGAAGGGAGACAAGAATAAGAAAGATAGTAGAATGAATTGGACATAACTTTCCTATGTACATATATGAATAAACTACAGAGAATCTTCACACCATGCACATCCACAAGACTGAGATGCTAATTAGAAAAAGATATATTACATATTTGTATAAATATGTCAAAATTGAGTCCACTGTCATGTATAACTAAAAGGAGCAAATGAAAAAATTTAAGAACAATTTTTGTGCAAAAATCATGAACATGTTCTCATATATTAGCTTGTAACAATTCTACAGTTTTGCCTTTCATGTTGAAATGCACAAATCAATCTTTCATTATTTTTGCATATGGTATAGAAAATAAATCATACATGTCCATAATAGATAATCAAATTTTTTTCATTTATTGAATAATTCTTTCCCCACTACCCTAAAGCACAGTTTTTGTCGTAACTAGTATTTGTGTCACCATGGACCCTTTTTCCTTTGTTCATCCTTGTGGCATTATCTCATGGAATTAATTATTGTTGATGCTTAAACAAAAATACCTTAAAACAATTCAGCTGATACCACATAATATGTTTGTACAAAAACAAAAGTCTAACACTATAAACACATCACGCCCATACACACACAAATTCTTCACAATGTCAAACTACAATGCCCAGCATCCAAACAAAAAATATAGGAAATGAAAAGAAGCAAGAAAATGTGACCCACAATACCAAGTCAATCAATATAAGATGCAGAAATGATAAAAATTTAGTGGAATTAATATGAGGCCATTAAAACAACAATTATGAAGAAATTTAGTATGATAGAGGAGGTAAAAGAAAAAAAGAACATCAGAAAAATGGAAGAAATAAAACCTACAAAGATGAAAAATGATTTTCCATAATAATTTTTTAAAACAACCATGGATAGGATTTAAAAACAGATCATACATTGCAGAAGAAAAGACCAGTGACCTTGGAGTCATGGTAGTATTATTAATAATCCAAATAAAGCTTAGAGAGAGAAAAAAGATAAGGCAGAGAAAGTGGAATATCAGTGTCAAAAAAAAACCAAAAAACAAAACCCATGAAATGTATTAACATCTGGAATTATAGGGAAAATAAAACAAAAATCAATGATAAGTAGAGTATTTAAGAAACAGTGGCCAACACATTTCCAAATTTAGTTAAAAAATTGAAACAAAAAAATCTAAGCAAGATTATTTGAAAGAAAACCATTCAAGGTACATCATAATCAAATGATTAAAACCTAATAACATAAAAAGTATTAAGAGCAAACAAAGAAAATAGAAAACTTACATATATGTAACAAAAATTATCAGCAGATTTTCTATCAGAAAACTACGTAAATTATTTCAGAAACTATTTCACAGCATACTAGAGATAAAGAAAGGCATTTCATGATAGAGGACCTAATTCATCAAAACATAAAAGCACTAAATATGCAAACACTCAATATACATGAACCAAGAAATGAAAGAAAAATAGACATATCCTTAATTAATGCGGAAGACCTCAAAACTCTCAGCAATTACTGGAAACAACCAGAAAATCAGAAGATATGTAGAAGTCTTAAAAGAGTACTATCAGGCTGGGGATACAGATCAGTTGATAGAGTGCTTGCTTTGCATACACAAGGCCCTGGGTTCAATCCCCAGCACCACAAAAAAAAAATTTTTTAATTAAAAAAAAAAAAAAAACAGTACTACTAATTTGACCTAATTAAATTTTTAGAAATTGCCATTCAATACATTCTTCTTAAGTGCACATAAAATATTCTCTAAAACAAATCATGTTCTTCTATGCCTTCTAATAAATTTCAACAAGTTGACAAGAATTTATATCATACAAAGTATATTCTTGGGCCACAAAAGAATTAAATTAGAAACCTAAAAAATAAATATATCTAGAAAATAAAGCAAATATTTGGAAATTAAATAGGTCAAATAAAAAATTCACAATGGAAATTTTAAAACTCTTTCAACTCCATGTAAAGGAACATATAACAAATAGGATGCAAAGGAAAATTCAAAACTAAACGCTCCTTTAGTAAAAGCATTTATTTGCTCCTTAATGTCAGGAAAGAAAGAGGGGCTATAAGCACAGATTTTAAATATTAAAAGACCAGGTATTACACAACTTTATGCTAATAAAGTAAACAACTGTTAAAATGGGCAAATTCCTTGAAAGACATAAACAGCAAAAGCTTATTCAAGAAGAAATAATATACATCTAAATGGTCCTCTATCAATTAAGGAAATGAACTCATAGTTTAAAACCTCTCAACAAATAAACTCCAGGTCCAGAGATCTTCAATGGTAAATTTTACCAAATACTTAAAGAAGAAATAGAGTTCCATGAGAATAATTCCAAAAAAAAGAAGTCCTTCCAAATCACTTTTACAAGATAAACAATGCCAATAATAAAAACTATATACAAACATTACAAAAAACTACAAACTAATGCCAATATTTTCTATAAACACAAATGGAAAGAAAAAAAGTTAACCAAATTTTAGCAAGTGAATCTAGAAGGTAACATATCACAATCAAGTAGTAATTCTCTCAGAAATGATTATTTGCCTCAATATTCCAAAATCCATCAATGTAATGGACCACATTAACAGACAAATGAATAAAACACACAGTCATTTCAATAGATGCAGAAAAAAAAAACATTTTACAAAAATCCAACACCTGTTCACAAAAAAAGGAAGAAGATGTCAGTAAGAGTTGATTTTTAGAAAAATGAAGTTTTCTACATAAGACCAGGACTAAGGAGGCATGTGACCTCTTACCACTTCTATTCAACACTGCATTGAGAATACTACCCAGTGTAATAAAGCAAGCAAAAGAAATAAAAGGCACATAAATTAAAAAGGAGGAAGTGAAATAGTCTTTATTCATAGTAGAGAAGATCTACACAGGGTATCTGAAGGAATCCACTAGCGTTAAAAATTATTTAGCAGGATCACAAATTACAAAGTTCTAAATAAGAATCAATTATCTTTCTGTATACAATCAAAAATGATCAGAAACTAATATTTTAAAAATTATCTTTTATAATAACAAAATATAAAACAAATTAGAGATGAATTTAAAGAAACAGGTGTTAAGACCCTTTCACTACAAACCACAGAATACTGATGGGAAAAAGTAAAGACTCAACTGAAAGAAACACCAAGTTCCTACACTAGAAGATTCAATATCCTTAAACAGTAAACAATATCCTTCTCCCCACATTGATTCCTAGGGTATCAAAGCGCTCATAATCAAAATCCTATTAGACTTTTTGTAGAAATTGACAAGCTAATTAATTCTAAAACTACATAAGAGAAAATTGTAAAGGATCACAAACAGACAAAACAACTTTGAAAATGAAGAATAAAACTGGATGATTTACATTACCTAATTTTAAGATTTACTATACAACCAATAAATATATATATAAGCTTTAATAAATAAATAAATAAGCTTTACTATAAAGCTACAGTAATCAAGAAAGTGTAGGGTTGTCATAAAGAGAACATCCTTATACTCTACCAGAACAGAGTCCAGAAACAGATCCACATATAATGGTAAACTGATTTTCAAAAACGTGGCAAAATAATTCAACAGGAAAATACAGTCTTTTAAAGAAAAGTGCAGGAACCATCTGATACTCTTATTCAAAAAAGTAAATGTCAATCTTCTTCGCCTTACACTATATTCAAAAAGTAACTAAAAAATGGATTATAAACCTAAACATAACAGTCCAAGGCAATAGTCCAATAGATCTAAATATAATAGATACAACAGAGGAAAAGAAAACTAAGAAAAATTTTGTTCAATCCCTATGACAAACCTCCAATTTCTACTCCAAATTAGGAAATCATTATAAGGAACTTCCCTAATCTGCAGCTCTCTAGTCAACATGAATTTATTTCAAGGAAATAAGCATTTTCCATGCAAGAAATACTTGAGCAGCTCCTAAGTATTAATTCAAGCAAAACTCACAGAGCCACAGAAAGTCTGCCATGAAGAATAAGACACTGTCTATATCCTGAGAGCTTAGTAGAAGTGGCACAGAAGATTCCCTAAAATCTAAACATGACTCAAAATATAACTACTGAAGTTTTAGCCACAGCCATCACTGAGATTCAGAGAAGGTAGAGTTTCGAGTTATGGGCATAAGAATGACTAAATTCCCACAGTTCTTTAAATTCAAATCACTGTTTTAAGGAGTTAATGAACAAAATACATGAGAAATGTAAATGATGGTGACAAAGATCTTTTAAAAAATAAAAAATTGGGCTGGGGTGGCTCAGCGGTAGAGTGCTTGCCTCGTATGTGTGAGGCACTGGGTTCGATCCTCAGCACCACATAAAATAAATAAAGGTATTGGGTTTATCTATAACTAAATAAAATATTTAAAAATAAAAATAAAAATAAAAAATTTACAAAAGACCAAGATTTATATTTTAAAATGAAAACTAAGCTTCATTATTCCCATTCCACTTGTACATGTACAAGTTTTAGACTGAAAGATACTTTGCTACACTTAGGGGGAAAATTCTTTTTTTCCTTATTTCCTAAACTTAAAGGCTATCATTAAATGGGCTGTTCTTTAGTCAAGTTATAGTAAGAAAAATACATAGGTGTATGAAAATGATTATATCATCAGATTATGATATTTTAAAGAACTCATAAGATCACGAAGTTATTTCTATCTACCATTTAACTATTCAAGAAAAAACCCAAGACCATTAAATAGCAAAAGCAACTTGAAATGAAGAACAAAAAGTCTGATACCTGTCCCAAGTTTTTTACTGTTATATTCATTAAGTTCAATGAATGATATTTAACATTTAAAATGTTGATGTTTATATCTCTTAACACACTGAAGAATATCCCCCTAATATATTTCAAAATTACCTATTTTAAAATTAACTAGTAGTAACATAATGCATTTATTTCTGATTTTAAATAAAAGACAGAATTCAGATGAGGTTTCACTCAGAAAACTCTGGAGGACTACCCATCTTATGGATATGTTGGTCAACAGTCTTTTTAATCAAAATAACCTATTCCAGACCAATATGGGTCATGATTTAAGGCAACAATTTCAAAATTATATAAAATGTCCACATTTTCAAGGGTCCCTAAAACTTATTTTCAACTTTGACCCTTCTTCCCACCTCTTCTGAGATAAGGTTGTGTAGTCCACTTCATCTTTCACTTGAAAATCTTTCCTTAGATTACGTAATTCACATTCTCTAATCTTTCCTTCCTCCTATTTGTTGTCATAGTAAATATGGATGACCTACTTTATATTTTCTTCCTGTTTTTCAAATAAACATTAATATAGAATATGGAAGTATGAAAGATTTAAAAAATAAAGTTTGGGATTAGCTGTGTCAGACAAAGCATAAGAAAAACTGCCACTATGCAAAAATGATACTATACATGTCCACTGGACTTTACCAATTTCCTTAATTGATCTACGTTAATCCCCCAAATAACCTCTAACACAACATCCATCCAACCTTACAAAAACAGCTTGATTTTTTAAAAAAGTGTCCATTGTAGTTACTTCATAGCATAGAAGAAGGAAAACTTTCTTACTAGAAATGAAGTATCGGGCTGGGATTGTGGCGCAGTGGTAGCGTGCTCGCCTAGCGTGCATAAGGCACTGGATTCGATCCTCAGCACCACATAAAAAAAAATAAAAAATATATTCTGTCACCTACAACTAAAAAATAAATATTTAAAAAAAAAAAAAGAAATGAAGTATCAGCAAAGGGTCCTCTTAGATATGATCCTTGCAGAAAATTCTTCTTTGTTCCTTTTTCACAAAATGTAATTTCTTAAAATAAATAAATAAATACAGATTATTGATCTTGACTCTAAAAAAAAATTAAATATACGTTTTATTATTATAAAATTCCAACACTCAACACCACTCCTGGCAGATAGTTCTGCAAATACACGCTAAATGATAGAAAACTAAACTGGTAAAAGTCATTTGTTTTATTTGGTTAATATAAAAAAATTTTAGCCAAATGAGTGCGTCTAATGTCACAAATCCATTTTTTAAGGAAGTAATACTTAAATGTTCAGTAATATTATTTGTATTGCAATATTCAAAAATTAGTTCCTTACTTCCCATTCTCCTATCCTGTTTCATATGATTCACTTTTATCTGTACTGTGTGTACAGCCTACTGTGCTTATCAGTTGTGATAAAAATTTTAAACTAGTTTAAAATAGCTAAAAATGTTCACTGTATTATGTTTTCATTTAGAAAACTCACTAAATCAGTGTGTTGTATCACTGTAAAATGTCTCATATCCCAACACAAAGTGTATACTTGTACTTTTCACTACCCATCTTTCAGAAGGAGAAATGAATTTAAAATAATGAACAAAAATAACAAAAGTAAAAACCTGATCACTCTGAATAATTCAGCTCAATGCTCAATAAAGTACACTGGTGAATACTTCCCAATGGCTTAGATGTGTAAAGAATAACCCAGTCCTCCTACATTCTTTCTTGTAGAGAGCAGCAAAGCATTTGGGTAGAAAAGGGAACAATGGTAGAATATTCCTACCTATTTTCACCCTGGTTGACCAGGATCATTACTATGATGCTAATGCAATAATGAAGAATTACATGATTGGATAATTCAAGCAATCTCCAAGTAAATCTGCTTTATCAAATGAAAGTGGATAATTTTTGCATAGAAACACCAGTATTAAGAATTTGATTCAGCAGTTTTAATTATTACAATACTTAGATTTTGTTTCTATTTGAAGAGCAACACCTCCTCCAGGGGGGGGGGGGAAATTGCCAAGTATTCTTTCAATATTAACAAATTAAGTATTAAAAAACTCAAAATTTAAAAGGTACCAAAACGAGCCCCCTTTTATTTCTGCCAAGGTAAAAGGAGCTTGCTTCAAAGAGCCAATATTAAACTGAAATGTAAAAAAATGACAAAGTTCCTTGAGTTTAGTTGCATTATCAACTTCTAAGTCCAATAATTCCAAGTCCAGTAGTATCAAGGTGATACTATTATTCATGGGTTCTCAATCTATTAAATAAAACTATCATTTTAATATCTATTAGCTTTGTGACCAGCTTTGTATGTCACCATGGAAATTAAAGTTTAGTAATTTCTTCTACGGTAAGTAACTGACTAATGCAAATTTGATGTTTACACATTGTGGTACACATTCTTACATCAAAATTCTTTTTTCATTTAATAAATGTACTGTTACTGATTATTTGTGCTTTATGCACAGTTCTTCAATAGTTTCTAAAGGGGAACATTAAAAATCAAGTCTTAATGGTTCTTTTATAACAATCTATAATGAAATACACTGCCACTTTCAAAAATAACACCAAACTAAAATGTTAATGCTGTAGCCAATTATCATAAAATTTCATCTAAGTGAAAAATCTCATTGCTTCTGTCTATCCAAGAGCAGGAGACTTCTAACTGCTACCCCTTCTCACTCTCTACTATTCATTAATCAAAACTGTCCTTAACCTAGACTAGAAACCATTACCTAAACTTTCAAATTCTATAACTTTAAATTTTTATCTCTACCTGGAAACTAACTTCCCCTTTATCTCTAAAATGGGTCAAATGTCCAGTTCGATGGCATCTTCTATGAAGCCATCCCCAGGATACTTTTACCGTCATCATCACTTCTAGGAGGCAAAATTATTATAGTTAGTTTTGCAAGTATAAGCTTCCTCTATTATATATATATGCTTTTTTATTTAAAAATGTGACTTTGTATTTTGTTCATTTTTATATACTCAATAACTAGTACACATTTCAGTGTAATTCATTTAGAATATATTTACTAATAATCCAATAGATTCCAGGCATTTTTCCAGTTGTTAGAAATACATTCCTACCCCTATTCCTGACCTCATGAAGTTTACACTCTAGTGGGGGAGCACTGTAATACAAGGTGAATAACAAATATAGAATATATATAATAGATTAAGTTCTTAATGAAAAACAAAAACAAAAACAAAAGCAGGGTTGGAAGAACTGTCACAGGAAGGGAATTAAAATTACAGAAAAGATAGCCAAAGAAGGTTTAATGCAATAACAACTGCAACAGCATCAGTAATACTTAAGTATTATCATATGATAAATCAGTATACTAATTGTTTTACATATATTAACTGATGTAAGTTCAAAACCACCACTACTGTCCCATTATTATCCTCAAATGGAAACTGAAATAATGAAATGACTTTCCAAGTCATACAACTAGTGAAGTGGCAAATCTAGATTAGAATCCTGGCATTAACTGGTATATATAACCACAATTCAGTCAATGCTTTTGTTGAATAAACCAAATAAGTGAAAAATGAATATCTACTATAGCAATAAATTCAAAAGACAGCCAAACAAATCTCAGTCTCAGAGAACCAATACATTTAAAGCTTCAAGATAGACATTGTACATCAAAAATTATAGCTGACAGATACCTTGACAAATAAGTAAATGTTATCAACAAAAATATTTATAAATACTGAAAATTTCTCAATACCTTTTAAAATATATTTTCAGCTTCTATATGACAATTACCAAGACTAAAAACAAAGACAATACCATACAAATCACATGGACAAGTGTGATATTGTGATACACAAAAAATATATATGTGAGCCGGGTGCGGTGGCTCACGCTTGTAATCCCAGCACTTAAGGAGGCTGAGACAGGAGAATCGCAAGTTCAAAGCCAGCCTCAGCAACGGCGAGGTGCTAAGCAACTCAGTGAGACCCTGTCTCGACATAAAACACAAAATAGGGCTGGGGATGTGGCTCAGTGGTCGAGTACCCCTGAGTTCAATCCCCAGTACCAAAAAAAAAAAAAAAAAAAAAAAAAAAATATATATATATATATATACATATATATATGTATATGTATGTGTGTGGTCTCTGCCCCAGATTCCTGGTACAGGAGCCATAAATCTCATAAATCTCTTGGAATCTCTGCAGTGATAATGATGTCTTTTGTATGCTATCAAGATGACTGGTAACTAGGGGTCCCTAAATAGCTTCAGGTTATGCACTGGTTTCAACAAAGACCAAGGTTTAGATTTTCAGTTCCAGCACACCAAACTCTCTGGGTTAGGGAGAAGTGCTAAAGGTTAAGTTGATCATTATGACCAGAGATGTAGTCAATTATGATAATGGAGGCTCACTTAAAAACCAAAAGGAAAATATTTGGAAAGCATGATAAACACATGGGGATGCCCCAAAGGTGGCATGTCAGAAGAAAGTGCTAAACTCCTTCCAACACACATTGCCCTATGCATCTCTTCTATCTGGCTGTTCATCTGTATCCTTTGTAATATCCTTAACAACATCCGTCATAGGCTAAGAAGCCCTAGTTTGAAAATCCAAAATCAGAAATATCTATCTATGGTACTTTAAACTCCTAAAACTATCGCACAGTTTGTAATTATCAAAATCTCATTGATACCACTGTCCAGAGCATAATGCAGTGCCAAAGTAAACAAGTTTCTACATGAAAACATACAGAAAAGTCAATCCAAATTAAAACAATCCAAAAGTCAAAAATAAAACTGGTAAAAAGTAAGTAGAAAGACACATGCATAATTCATACACAAAATAAAAGACATATTTGCTCAATTATGAATTTCATTTGTAATCAGGACATGCTTAAAAGCAATAGTATTTTTTATTGAAATGAGGGTCAGTTCATATGGACATACAACTAACTCAAGCCTTAAAAAGATTTTAGCTACCAGCCATGACGCACAACTGGTACCATATTCTCCCACTGAACTCAACTACAAAACTGAGCCACATAAAAAATTATAATTTTAAAACACTGAATCACAAACAGCTCAGCACTGTGATACTTGGGAAAAGAAAAAGTGTTCCCTACAAATGCTTGGATGCACAATCAGGATGGCAGTACAAGGAACAGAAGCCAGAGAGAATATGGAGGGCTCTTGCAGTAGAAGAGACAGAGATCAAAATTTGGGGAAGCTAACATAACAGGAACATGAAGGACAGAATAAGAAGATGGAGCTCAGGAGATAAAGTCCTCCTGAAATCTGCAGATTAGCACTGCCCCCAAAATAAATAAAGCAAGCCTAAAACGTAATCTGAAATGTTTTAGGGGCCACATTTTAAAAGCAAAACGCAGCAGGTGAAATTAACTTTAATATAATGTACTCAATCCAATATACTAATAATAACATCATTTCAGATATAACTGATGTTTTAAAAACTGAGATACTTTAATTTTTTTTCCTACACTAAGTCCCTGAAATTGAATTTGTACTTCACACTTAAATAACATTTAAATCCAGAATTATTGTAATTCAAGCACTTAGCCACATATAGCTAATGGCTACCATATCTGACAACACAGCTTTATAGTTTTTCATTGATTGTGAAGCTGTGCATGAATAAAATGAAACTCTTCAAGGGTAAGCAAAGAACACTGACCAAAGAGGAGCAGACTCAAAAATTCTGCATGATTACATTAAGAATGGGGAGTGTTCAAGTTCTGACCAGAGGGGAGAAAGTTCCCATGGAAACTGAAGCAAAATCATTCCTTAGGGGGTGGGGTTGTGGCTCAGTGGTAGAGAACTTGCCGTGCATGCGTGAGGCACTGGGTTCGATCCTCAGCACCACACAAAAATGAATAAAATAAAGATATTGTGTCCATCTACAACTGAAAAAAATATTTTTTAAAAAAATCACTCCTTAGTAGGATGAATTACTACTCCTATCGTAAAGGTTACACTAGACCTGACAGAATAACATTTGAAAACATTTGAAATTTAACAGTCTGTGAAAACAAATTAAAATCTCTTATAAAATTCAGACAACCATGTGGTAAATGTCTAGAAGTTAATCAAAATTTACTGAACATAATGAAGAAAAGTGTAACTCACACCTGGGTAAATATGTGACAAGAAACCCAGAAAGAAAAGAACTGATGTCTTTACAGACATAAACCTGAAAATATCACAAGAATATTAAAGGATTTAAAAACAAACAGGAACAAAAAGAGGGACATGATTTGAAGATGAAAAGGGCAATATCTCAAATTAAAAAATGAACTGTATGAATTTAACAGCAAATTAAATATAGGAAAAATATCACTAAATTAAAGATTCAAAAATAGTAAGCAAAGAAAGAGAAGAAAAAGAAGAGCATCAAAAACCTGAGAATACCAAGGGCAGTCAAAAAATAAAAAATAGAAAGGTATAATTGTGGTTCCAGAAGAAAGGAGAGACAGAAAAAATATCTGAAGATATAATGACCAAAGTATTTCTGAATCTGAGGAAAACTGAACCCACATATTCAAGAAACTCAATGAACATAAAGTAGGTTAAGCACAAAGAAACTGTATCAAGGCACATAATAAACTGATGAAATCAATATGGAGAAAAATTTTAAAGTAGCTAACAGGTGGTGGGAGAATATATTACACCTAGAACACATTTCAAGAATCATCACAGACTTCTTGTCAAAAGTAATGCCAACAAGTTTAAACAAAGAAATAAAATTGGTAAAGTGCTACAAAGAAAAAAACCTGTCAGCTAAAGTCTACATAAAGGAAAAATATCCTTTACAGATGAAAGGGAAATAAGAATATTTCAGACAGACAAAAGCAGAGATGAACTGTCACCAGCAGGCCCGCACTATAGGAAAAGTGGATGGAAGTTCCTCAAGAAGAAAAAAAATAAAAATAACAATAGCAGAACTGTACAATACAGACTGAGCCCTAAAGTAGAAGTTAGTAATAATGTTCATCAATTGTTACCAAAGTACTATGCCACTGTAATGGGGGGAAGGCGTGTGAAATGTGACAAATTCAAGATGTATGCTATAAAAGGCTGCAGCAACCACTAAAAAGATAGAACATAAAGAAAAACAAAGTGGAATGCACATTTTTAAATTAAAAAAAAGAAAAGGAAACACAAAATAGGTGGAACTTATAGAAAACCACAGTGTTAGGACTTAAATCCAACTATATCAATGATTAGTATAAATATACATAGTCTAAACATCTCAATTAAAAGGTAG
The DNA here is from genome assembly GCA_004024805.1 of Geosciurus inauris. Classification (NCBI taxonomy): domain Eukaryota; kingdom Metazoa; phylum Chordata; class Mammalia; order Rodentia; family Sciuridae; genus Geosciurus; species Geosciurus inauris. The sequence continues at coordinate 101,227 of PVHX01001034.1, read as the reverse complement.
CGATTATCAAGTAAGATTAAAAGTAGAGATTGTCAGACTGGATTTTAAAAAGCAAGACCCAATTGTGTGCTATCCATACAATACCCACCATAAATATAAAAATACAGTTAGGTTGAAAATAAAAAGAATATATCTACAAATATTAATGTTAAGTGAAATGGGGTACCTTCACTAATAATAAAAAAGTAGATTTCAGAAGAAGGAATATCACCAGGAGTAAAAAGACATTTCATAATGCTTACAGTGTCAATTTACTAAAATTACAAAATAATTTTACGAGTTTATGCAGTCAGTACTAGAAGTTCAAAATATGTGACGCAAACACTGATAGAACTAAAGAAGAAATACACAAATCTACAATTATAGCTGGAACAATAACTGGTAAAATCATTAAAAATATAAGCCCTGAACAACACCATAAACCGACTTGGCATACCTGAACACTATAACCAACTACGTAAGAATATGCAAGTATATATGAAAAAGCAACAAAGGACATTTAAAACTGAAACCTTCCACTCTGAAAGACACCACCAGGTGATTAAAATATCCACAACTCAATGAAGAGAATAAAATACAAAGATCACAGTACAATAATAAGGGCAAACAATCCAATTAAAAATGGTCAAAAGATATGAATAGACATTTCACCCAAGAAATATGCAGACAAATAAGTAAATGAAAAATATTTAATACCATTACTCATCAAAGAATTATAAATTCAAACTATAATAAGATGCAACTATATTGCCCACTAAAATGGTGAAACTGGAAAAGCTGACAATGAACTCTCGTTGGCGAAGCTATGGAGAAACCAGAACACTCACTGATTGTTGGTGGGACTGTAAAATCATACAACTACTTAGGAAAACAATTAGTTTCTTATCAAGTAAAACACACTTATCATGTGACCCAGAAATCTTACTTTTTGGTATTTACCCAAGAAAAATGAGGACATATGTCCACACAAAGGTTTGTACTCAAATGTTCATAGAGTTTTATTCATAACAGCTTCAAACTGAAGACAATCAAATATCCATCAAAGAAAAGCGAACAGAGAAAATGCAATATAAACACATATGGAACACAAGTCAACAGTAAAATGAAACAAATTACTTATAAACACAAACATGGATAAATTGCAGCAATATTTGCTGAAAAGCTGTATCTAATTAAAGGGTTTTTCTGATCTCACAAACACCAAGAACAACCAGCACTACCTTTTGAGTCTGTTTCCTCATCTACAAAGTAGTAGAGTAATAGTTTCTGTAATAGTTTCCTAAGTTTAGTTGTGAAGATTAAATAAGGATGTAATGTGTTTAGTATAGTGACTAGTATATGGTAAAACCTCTACATGCCTGCTAATCACTGTGACTCTTTTTTTTGATCATATTTATCATTCTAATTTCTTATGGAAGAACAGGCACTCCCATAAGTAAACAGAAAATGGACAAACAGAACAGATGTAGAATGCCACTAGAAGTCTACTTCTTAACTGCATTCCTATAAAAAGTCATCGTTTTTGTTCAAAATAACACATGTCAACATTTCACCTTAGAGAATCTCACATTAGGAAAAAAAAAAGTTTGAAAACTACTGATCTATATCAGTAGAGCAACAGAGATGACTTAAAAAGTCATCATTTCAAAATCTTAGCTGAGTCCAAATCCTAGATCAGTAATAACTTTATAAAGTGCAAAATTCAGGGTCATTTGTAAGTCAGCAATTTGATTCATTCAATTACTATAAAATTTACTGGGAATCTACATTAAAAAAATCCAAAAAATAAGACACTTTATAAATGCAGTGTGTGTAATATACATCTACTACCTTAGTAAAAGGTCAAAAACAAATACTGTAAGACAGAAAACAAAATACTATAGGATTTTGAAATAGAAAAATTTTCTGGAAGAAATCAGTTCATCACAGAGTGTTTGGTCTGGCTTGGGAAAGGAGATCAAGAAGAAACTGGGATATAGGAAGAATGAAAAAAAGGACAATCTTAGTATCTTTATCCATATATATTCTCATCAATTCCCTTCAAACAATCAAATTAAAGAATAAGTTTAGCACTTGCTTAGTGAAAAGTGGTCCTAAGCACTATTCTTTTAAGGAATCAAGATCTATTAATTTTTAAAAAGGTCATACACATTATTATTATTATTATTATTTCCAAGCTTAAAAACTTTCAATGGCTCTTCTTCAACTGAAGAACAAAGTACAAACTGCTCAACATTCAAAATAATCTATAATCTGAGCCAGGCGCAGCGGCACATGCATGTAATCTGAGCAGCCTCGGAGGCTAAGGCAGGAGGATCCAGAGTTCAAAGCAAGCTCGGCAAAAATGAGGTGCTAAACAACTCAGTGAGATCCTGTCTCTAAATAAAATACAAAATAGGGCTGGGGATGCAGCTCACTGGTCAAGTGTCCCTGGGTTCAATCTCTGGTACCCTCCCACCAAAAAATATTAAGAAAATCTACAATCTGGCCTCAAGCTCTCTTTCTCACCTTAGCAATGTCTATTTCCAAAAACCTCCAATCTAGCCAAACCGTAGTCTATACACATATCTGATTTTCCTGTTTTGACTATTTTGCTCCAACTGTTTTATGTGTAGTAGTATCTTTTCCATATGTCTGATATCTGAGCTCAAAGATGAATTCTTCCAAGGAGTATGCCCTGTCCACCTCTGAACTCTTCCTTGCCTCAACTCCTGAATCCATCATTATGTTTATTAAAGTGAGGAAAGCCTTAAAAACTCTGTCATTATTTAAGACTTGTATAAACTATGGAAAAGAAATGAAAGTTCATAAATGAGGTTCCAATGACAGACAAATGGAAACAGAAACTGACTGCTTTTGAACACCATTAGAAAGCCATGTGGATAATTCCAAAGATATATCATTAGTAGCAAAGGTTTTAATTTATATTACAAAAGAATTCTGATATTTAAAGTCAATATGCCCTGTAATTTTGGCTGATATTTTTTCAAAAAGAAATGTATAATGACTAATGAAACAAGTCAATTTCTACATAAAAACAGTGAAGAAAACCTTGTTAAATCTAGGGAAAGAGAAGTTCAAAGGTAATAAATATTTTATTTTATGTAATTAAATTCTAAAAACCAAGCATAAAGAACTTCTATGCATAATTCCTCATGTTTAAAAAAAAACAGGAAAAAAGCATAAAAGAACCAATTAACTTTAGCTACCATAAACAAATTTAGGGACATCTTATTAAACACAATGAATACAGAGTCAAAGAAGAGCTCACACCTATCACTTCTTGGAAGAAATGGACAATTGTCAAGACCATAAAATAAAACTGAGAAAACCAAAAAAGAGAAGAAAAAAGAATGGAAAGAGGTAATGTAATCTGATTTCCAGAGAAGTTAATGATAAACTGATTCACAAGTCTAGAAATTACCTCTTCAGAAAACTTCACATTATTAATAAAACCACCCATTTCCAATTTACATAACAGACCCAAATTTTTAAATTCATAACCTCACTTTTCAGAAAAAAGCATTAAGACTCTAACAATAACTCAGAACCAGCACTTGCATGCTACGAAAATGAAGAGCATTTAAATTCAATTACCTTATTTCTCCCAGTCCAAGATACTTTTTGGAATCTCTAGTTCACCAGTAGAAGTTGAGTGCCTAAGTCTTGTCCTAACTAAAAACTTTACTGCAGTGAGAATCTAAGTCAATGGATTCTTCCTGATCCCTCTCTCCCCCAAATAGTAGAGATTTCAGAAAGTGAGGGTAATGGTGACAACATATCTAAGTCACTCTAAAAAAACAAAAATCCTAAATCATGGGAGAGTGGGAGAAAGGAAAAGGAAATTATATACAAAACCACGTTTTCAGCATAGCTTGAAAACAAAGAATGCTGTACTGCAAAACACTCTGAGTGAAAACAGAACAACCTAACTCCAGCACTTGATTTCTCAAACTTTGACCTACTCTCACTTCTATCATAATGCTTTGTGGCAAAGGGTCTAGCAAAGGGGCCTAAGAGTTATTCTGAAAGACCATCAAAAATATTCAAGTCACCCTAAATCTGAAAGTGCTGGAAAAGTGTCTGGGAGGACCAGAACACAGACTACAGGAAAGGAATTTAAAAATTCTGGTGATTTAAAGGACAAGGCATAATTTAAGATGCCAGAAACCATATAAAGAAATACTCTTTGAATATACAGCTCATGAGGGGACAACAAGGGCAACAGGTTAAAGAAAAATATCCTTTGGCAATTGCATGGTAAATCAAGAGAGAAAAGGGAAGATTTTATGGTTCTAAAAGACAAGAGAGAATAATAACATTGGGATTCTCACAATCTGTCTTCAACCATTAAAACAGACAAAAACCATGGAAGAGGACTGTCCTACAATGAAAGTACAGGAAATTATTAATCTAGCAACACTGTAAAAATACCCTCGAAACATCAAAAGGAGCAAAAGAAAAGCAAAGACTAGAAAATCAGGAGCAGAATTTGACACACAGCAAGTGGGGAACTCCCAGAAAAAACAACCTCAAAGCAGGAAAAAAAAATGTAAGCCAATACTCCAAACAAAATTAAACATATGCAAACAAGCATTTGAGGATATCAAAACAACTTTGAGGGGCTAGGGTGTGGCTCAGTGGTACAGCACTTGCCTAGCACACATGAGACACTGAGTTCAACCCTCAGCACCACAAAAATAAATAAATAAATAAAGGTATTATGGGGTTGGGGTTATGGAGCAGTGGTAGCATGCTCGCCTAGCACGCGTGAGGCACTGGGTTCAATCCTCAGCACCACTTAAAAATAAAATAAAGACATTCAGTCCACCTACAACTAAAAAATAAATATTAAAAAAATAAAGTTATTATGTGCATCTACAACTAAAAAAAATAAGAAAACCCTACAATCTTGAATCAGAAAGCTAAAAACTCAAAAGATAAATGGAAAAAATACAAGGAAAACTAAAGAAACTGCATTCTGATAAAAAAAAAATGGGAGAGGGAATACAAATTACAAAAATGAAGAATAAATTGCCAAGTATCTTAGGCGAATTGACTCTAATGAGCTACCACATTCCACACCACATGTGTTAAGAGCCACTTCCATCCACATCTGATGTTATGTTTCATCTGGTTTCTCTTTCTTTTCTTTCACCCTTTTCTTCTTTTGGGGGGGGGGGGCGGTGGCAGACGTAGCTGAGGATTGAACTCAGACAGACACAGGAATACTCAATTTCTGAGCCACATCCCCAGCCCTATGTTGTATTTTATTTAGAAACAGGGTCTCACTGAGTTGCTTAGCGCCTCACTTTTGCTGAGGCTCACTTTGAACTGGCGAGTAGCTGGGATTACAGGTGTGCGCCACTGCACCCAGCTGTTTCATGTTGATTTCTGATAACTTATTCCATCATTTCACAATAACTCACAAGCCACAACACTTGGGACACTCACAAGCAAACTTCACATCTTTTTCATGGTAGAATGTCATATTTACTAAGTACTTACGTATTACATAATTTAACACGTCTAAAACCATGCTACTCTTTTAATTAGATTTATTAGGTTTTTATCCTTTCTTTTAATGTGTCAGAGACAAAGTTGCTAAGTGTTGTTTCCCTAACATCATTGATACTATGAAACATGCAGTTTTTTCTGCAGGATTCTACACAGCACAGCAAGCTTTAATAACAGATATGCTCTGTTACAGAACCGAGTGTAGATGTGTGGGTCAGTATACACATACACATTTCTTAGCTCTAACTGCTGAAATGAATGACTAGGAGGGAAAAATGACTCCACTGTATGAACTCTCTTAGTCCCAGATCTTGGTTTCTCATGCCATCCTCTACAAAAAGAAGCTAGGGCCCCTTAGAAAGAGAATGATTCCAGAGTTTAAGCAGATAAACTATATAAGCCTGGAGTTTCTTATAATACCAGGAAGTAACAAAATGCCTAAAAAAGGATGGAGGCATGTCAAAAGGACCCAAGAATCAACAGGAAGGAGCTCTTTTATTGGTCAAAGCAGAACAATTTGAGCAATAAAATAAATGATAGCATCAAATTATAACCTACAAAATAAAGTAAGTACCTGTGAGTTTGTACTGATATAAATGAAATTATGAAGGAATATCTTTTTATGGGGGGCATGGAGGGTACCGGGGATTGAACTCAGAGGCACTTGAGGACTGAGCCACATCCCCAGCCCTATTTTGTATTTTATTTAGAGACAGGGTCTCACTGAGTTGTTCAGCGCCTCACTTTTGCTGAGGCTGGCTTTGAACTCACAATCCTCCTGCCTCAGCCTCCTGAGCTGCTGAGATTACAGGCGTGAGCCACCACCCTCAGCAAGGATCTTTATATTACAGAAGAATTTCAATTGATAAGTAAGAAAGGAGCAGGAAACTACAAAACCACCAGTAGGTAAATAATCACGATATTAATTACTACAGATAAGTTCTACCAATGGATGCTATAAAGAATGGATGGATGAAAGTGTGAAAAGTAATCAGATATTAGCATAGCCTTAAAGAAATCGGAAATTAGCATATCCTGAAGTACCTCCAAGAAGATAACTATTAATTACAAAAAACACAGTGACTTTATAGGGGAGAAACCAGTAGACTCCACCTTAATTAAGTGAACAAGATTAAGAGTACCATGAATAAGACACTAACATCATGTATCCCTAATATAAAACATATCTTCTGATATAATAAAATTCCTTCAGTGGTATAACTACAAAAAAGTATAATTCATAAAATCAGAGAAATCCAAATAGACAATCTAGAAAATAATGACCAGTACTCCTCAAAAGCATCAAGGTCATAAAGGACAAGGAAAAAACAAGGTAAGATCACAGATTTGAGGGGAATTAAAACAACAATGAATAAATCTAACATGGATTAGGTTCTGGAACAGAAAAGTGCCACTAAGGGAAAAAATGATGAAATTCAAATAAGGACTTAAGTTTTGTTAATGGTATCATACCAATATTACTTTCCTGGTTTTGATAATTACAGTATGGTTATGTAACCTGTCAAACATTAGAAGAATCTGGATGAAGAATATACACAGTACACTATTTTTGCAATTTTTTTCTAAGTCTAACACTACTCCACAATAAAAAAATTTTAATGTTGTCTTTTACTGAGTGGAATATTTTAAAAAGGAAATACTCATGGTATTAGTCTAGTTTATACAAAAACTAAGTAAATTATGACAATTCAAAATGTTTCAAGAACATATTATCCCATCGTTTTGTTCCAATGGTAATATCCAACTTATAACGAAAAGAAAAGATTAAGTATATACAGTATGATTGTTAAGACATAAATTACAGAAGATACCACAGAGTTCAGTACCATTTCATAGTTTCAAAATAAGTGAAACACTATACACTGTTCAGTAATATAGGTCATTTAAAAATGAATAAGAAAGGATAAATCCAAACTTAAAATATGATTAACTCTGAAGGAGGAAAAAGGACAGTGAGACTAAGATGTTCACTGCATTCTTCCTGTTAGTTTTCATCAATATTATTCACTGTCATTCTCGTATGCTTGATATGTTCCATTGTTTTTAGCCGCTACTGAAGAACATTTTAAATATCTGGAGCAATAGTCTCCTGTTTTACTTAGGGAAAAAGAAGACCTTACATTGAGATTTTTTTCTTTTTCAAAAATTAAACTTTTTAGGGGCTGGAGTTGTGGTAGAGCGCTTGCCTCACATGTGAGGCACTGGGTTCAATTCTCAGCACCACATAAAATAAATAAAGGTATTGTGTTCATCTATAACTAAAAAAATAATAATAATAACTTTTTAGCTTAAGACTTGAGAATAAAATACTTGAAATTCTTAATTTCTATCTTCTAAGATCAAACACTGAATACCTTGAGGTCATCTAAAACAGTATCTCTTGTCTTACAGACACGTCCTTAAGATTTTTTTATAGATAAGTCTTCTCAGCTCCCTGACCACCTTATGCCTTCACTTCCACCCTTCTTCAAATGCCATTTCCATAGCCAAATCCCTAAGCCATCTCATCAGAGCTGCTGCACTTTTTTTTTTTTTTAAAGATTTTTTTTTAGTTGTTGATGGACACAATGTCTTTATTTTACTGCTTTGTATGTGGTGCTGAGGATCGAACCCAGGGCCTCACGCATGCGAGGCAAGCGCTCTACCCCTGAGCCACAATCCCAGCCCGAGCTGCTGCACTTTTACTAGTAAATTCATACATCCTACTCTAACTCCATCATTCCAGGGCACTCTCTTCTCCCAAGTAAACTTTGTGTCATCTCTAAAATCTGCTTCTTCTATGCTTCTTATTTCAGTAAACAGCCTGCTCATTCCCCAACTGCATAAGCCATAAACTTAATCATTATCCTCTAACATTATCCATACTCCTCTTTGTTTTTCACCTTCACAATGTCTTCCATCATTCAATTCTTTAGCTCTACTTCTGATCTTTCAAATCCATCTATCTCTTCAGTCCTCCTCTCACTACCATAGTTCAAGGCACCTAATTACCCCTTTTCAAATAATTTATCACTCTCCTTAATCATTCTCCCTGACTACCAATCTAAACTCTCTCCAAATAATTCTCCTCTCCACAATGCAAACAGCATTTTTTTTTCTTTTTGTGGTGCTGAAGACTGAATCCAGGGTCTCACACACAATAAGTAAGCACACAAGCTACACAACCTCAGTCCATCTAATATTATCTTTTCAACTAATTTTCTCCCAGGTTAAAGATGCTTCAGTTCTCCCTAGGATAAAGTGCAAATTCCTTAACGCAGCTTACGGGCTCTTCATAATTTAGCCCCCATTTACCTCCTCAGCCTCATCTTTCACTACTCTTCGGTGTATGACATCTCTTACACGTCCTGATTCAGTCAAACTGCATTCTCTGATTTTCTCCAAAGCAACCTAAGCTCTTGTCCTCTACACAGGTCTGGTAAACAAACTCTCTTCTCCCTCTTCACCAGGCCAAGTCCTATCCATTCTGCAGGCTTCCATTTAGGTATCATTTCCTCTGGGATCAATTTTCCCAGGCTTCTTGAAACTGGGTTAATTGCCCCTTTTGTGTCCTCTTTATAGCACTCTGCACATTTGCACACATCAAAATCAAGCAACCAAATCAAAATGTATTAAACACATATATGTCTAATACTCTCAATCTGACTGAAAGCCAAGCCTTGTTCACATGTACTCCCCCACCCAGTGGACGCAATTAATAAGGTAATAAAGACCAAAACAAAATAACCAAAGTAACACAATGGTTACAAACAACTCAAATCCAGCCATTTCTGATTCAGAAGCAAATATTCTTTCTAAGATACATAGTGACACTTTACTTTCATTTAAAAAATTAATGATAATTAGGTACAGAGAATGTAACAAAGAGTTTAAAAGGATCTAGATATCGTCTCATTTTATAATTAAAGTGATGCCCAGGAAGCTTATTATTTGCAAGAGAACAAAACACTATAAAACACCAATGCCAAGATTAGACATTTTGATGTTCTTTAATTAGATACTTTAATCTCAGGAATGAGGTTATTTAAATTTTAAAGCTGAAAAACTTTAAAGTTTTTTGTTTCTTCCAAGAAACAAAGTTATTAAAAAAGAGTATAGAAACTGCCAATGCACTTAAAAGGTTTCCACAAAATTAGCTAAAATGTTGTAACAAACATAAGAATACTTAACTATGGTATCAGAGCAATAAATATGACATTAAGTCATTATTATAATTATAAATAACATGACTATCAACTATATTCAAGGCACTATGGAACTAAGTATGTAAAGAACTATAAGATTACTACTCCTCAGAAACTTAAAATGTTTTGGAAAACAAGACACAATGAGGGCAGAACTAAACAGAATTTGGTAAAAGTAGTTAATTAAGATTATTCACACTCTCAACAGAAACTACTTTCTCCTAACAAATTTTGGGAGTTTAAAAAGAAATTACAAGTTACCATCTGAGAAATCAACATAAAATTTCTTGGCTTGAGAGACTGAAAGGGCCCTGAAACAATGCAACTCCAGTATCAACAGCATACCTTAATTTAGAACATTTGTCAAAATGAATACTGATAGATAATGGAGAAAAACTTACTTATTAAAAAAGAATCTATGAAGTCAAATTGGTAACAAAACAAGCAAATGAAGCGAGGTGTGTGGTGGCTCATGCCCGTAATCCCAGCACTTTGGGAGGCTGAGACAGGAGAATTGCAAGTTCAAAGCCAGCTTCAGCAACTGCAGGCACTAAGCAACTCAGTGAAAACCTGTCTCTATATAAAACACAAAACAGGGCTGGGGATGTGGCTCAGAGGTCGAGTACCCCTGAGTTCAATCCCTGGTACCAAAAAAAAAGCAAATGAGAAGTCTTCTTTAAATTAGAAGAGAATGCCAACTAAGTAACACAGAAGGAATGACAGAAAAACACCATTTTGCAACCACTGTAATAGTAATTGATTCAAGCAAGAATCATCATTGAAGGCTAAAACCATTATGTAAATATTTGGGGGTGTCAAAGTGTCTCCCAAAGATTATTCAATAACAACAAAGAAGATGATAACACCTATTATAAGGGAGAAAACTGAAAGGAAAACTTTTGAGTAATCCAAATAAATGCTACCAACATGGTAAAACTGACATCATACTGCCTGCTGATGTGATGTACTGAGGATATATCATCACTTATGTGGGATTCCTGCCAAAAAGGCATAACCTGAATGTAATTATAAAGAAGCAAAGGAAAAAATCCAAACTGACAGCCTACAAAACAAAGGGCCTGTACTCTTCAAAATTATTAATGTAAGTTCCTCCATTTCTCCTATGTTCCCCATTCCCACCCCCCTTATGTATCAGCATCCACTAATCACAGAGAACATTTGGCATTTGGTTTTTTGGGATTGGCTTACTTCACTTAGCATAATGTTCTCCAATTCCATCCATTTACCTGCAAATACCATAATTTTATTCTTTTATTGCTGAACAATATTCCATTGTGTATATGTACCACAGTTTCTTTATCCATTCACCTATTCAAGGGCATCTGGGTTGCTTCCACAGTTTAGCAATTGTGAATTGTGCTGCTATAAACATTGAAGTGGCTGTGTCACTGTAGTATGCTGTTTTTAAGTCTTTAGGGTATAGGCCAAGGAGTGGGATAGCTGGGTCAAATGGTGGTTCCATTCCAAGTTTTTAAAGGACTCTCCATACAGCTTTCCAGATTGGTTGCACCAATTTGCAGTCCCACTAGCAATGTTTTGAGTGTACCTTTTTCACCACGTCCTCGCCAGCACTTATTGTTGCTTGTATTTTGGACAGCTGTCATTCTGACTAGGATGAGATGAAATCTGAGAGTAGTTTTGATTTGCATTTCTCTAATGGCTAGAGATACTGAACTGGGAAAGGGATAGAGGAAGCTTTTCACTGAAAGCCCCAGTCTAAGTTTCTTACTTTGTATCCTGCAAATACATTACCAAATGTATTTGCAAATGTATCTTGCAAATACATTACCAAATCAAAAAATGAAAAACAATGACTTGTAATCAGATGAATTGATAATAAAAATTCTTTATATTAAAGAATGTAATTTTTATGATGGAAAGAATCATATTTTTATGATAGACAGCAAAGAATTGAGTAGCTTAGAAATTCAGTGCAAATTCATGTGGAAAGTGTGTATGGAGTAGAATCCAAAATGGAAATTGGATAATATGTCAAAATACATTCTACTGTCATGTGTACCTAAAAAGAACAAATAAAAATAAATAAATAAAAATACAAAAAAAAAAAAAAAAAGACCCTATTAATGTCAGGAACCCAAAAAAGTTTGAAAGAACTGTTTCAGAATTAAAGAATACAAGAGCTATGACAGTATAAATGCAATATATAATATTAAAATGGAAAAAATACTAAAGAATATTTCTGGCACAACTGGATAAATTTCAATATAAATCTTGAATCCATATACAGTGATTATGTAAGAATATGGCATTGTTCTTATGAAATACTGTAAAACAAAGAAAATTAAAAACATAAAGTGTAATAAAGATAATTAAACAGGAAGAAGAAAAAAGGAGAGGGAAAAAAGGAGATCTACATAGTAGATTCCTGTTACCACATTATAATATGATACATTCAATGACACAATATGTTTAATATGTAGTTTCTTTGTTAGCAACATACACAGTGTATTAATGCAGCATTTCTAGCCATTACTATATATTCACTTGGGATGTTTCTCCTTAGGTGATGTGTCTCTGATTTTTAGTGAATAAATGTACATCTTTGGCATACTCCAAAAGATGTAATCAAGGAGCTTCATAGTGTAAATAAAATAAAATTATCTATCTCAAGACTCTGAGGCCACTCTGAAATACAAAAAGTGATAAAGCAAATGAGGCAAATGTTAAGTGAGTCTAGGTAACAAGTACATGGGAGTTTGTTATACTATTCTTATAACTTTTCCCTAAGTTTGAATTTCTTCCAAAAAAAAAAAAAAGTCTTCTGCTAATATTAAAACTACTTTGAGCCGGGCGCGGTGGCGCAAGCCTGTAATCCCAGCACTTAGGGAGGCTGAGACAGGAGAATCATGAGTTCAAAGCCAGCCTCAGCAATGGTGAGGTGCTAAGCAACTCAGTGAGACCCTGTCTCTACATAAAACACAAAATAGGGCTGGGGATGTGGCTCAGTAGTCGAGTGTCCCTGAGTTCAATCTCCAGTACCAAAAAATAAAAATAAAAAAATGAACAACAACAATAAAAAACTACTTTGGAGCCGGCGCAGTGGCACATGCCTGTAATCTCAGAACTTTGGGAGGCTAAGACAGCAGGAGAATCACAAGTTCAAAGCCAGCCTCAGCAACAGCAGGGCGCTAAGCAACTCAGTGAGACTCTACATACAACACAACATTGGGCTGGGGATGTGGCTCAGGGTTCGAGTACCCCTGAATTCAATCCCCAGTACCAAAAAACAAACTTTACTTTGGGAAAATTAAGCCATTTCTGAAAGGAAAACACACAAGCCAACCTTAACTCCTAGCTTCTCTCCCCTTCCTATCACAATCCATGTTATCAAAGTAGGTTTAACAGCATCGACAAAAAGGTTTTCAGTATCAGAATATTTTGCTCAAGTAGTCCCAAAGTTGCAAATGGGATATGTTCCAAAAGTCCATTTGTAAGTTAACTGTTTGAATGCAGAATAATTTTCTACTATTACAAATGATGGTTAGGTTCCTAATGCTGGCCACAGAAGTTCTTCAATAAATCATCATTAGCAATACAGCAGAATTAATAGTGTATTTCGTGCACCATATTAAATTATACCAAGTTTCCCCTGACTTGTAGTCTTTCTGAAATAACATGTTAAATTAGGTAGATAAACTACAGGGGCAGAATAGGGACTGGGGGAGGAGGGTGTTGGTTAATGAGGAACAATAGGGATATATATTTCAAAGTGGAAATATAGCCCTCAGACAGGATGGCTACTCACTGCCCAGCAAAAAGGCAAAATGAAATCTCAGGAACTACAACTGATCCTCAAGAGCTCTCAGATTTCTTCCTTTATAATGCTGATGGTAGGTACTAAAATTCATACAAATGTAGAAGGCAGGACTTAGAATCTAGAAAAATCTTTATAATTTTTAAAGTCTGATCTGGGAAAACTAGTCTGTGGCTAGTTATTTCAACTGATTTGATAACTTTCACTCACTTCAACATTTACTGAGAATTCACTTAGTATCATGCACTATGATTGGTTGGTGTGTACTGAGTATTCATAACAGCAAGCTGGTCCCTGACACAGGAGCTTAACCTAGCAACACCAATTATAATACCCTAAATACTCTAAAATGGGATTTATTCTGCAAATAATGTATGTATCTAGGGCTCTGGAAGTACCCAAGAAAGGAAAAACTGAAGAGAATAAAACTAGAATCTCATATGGCATTTGAGCTAGGACTTTAAGCAGTTCAGTAAGTATAGGAGCAAGGGAGCATTTCAATCACTGACCAAAAAAACCATGAGCAAAGATTCAAATACTTACTGTTTTCCAAAGGGTGCTATTAATAATGCCTAGAGATACAGCTGTGAACCAGACAGACAAGGCCTCTGCCTTCATGGAGTTTACATTCACATAATGAGAATAATCATAAATAAGCAATAACTAAACAAACCAGCTACGTACAAATTATATAAGTTTAAGTACAAACTATATAAGACATATTCTATGCAAGAAAGTAAACTAATGGAGTGTAACATTAAACAGGATGGGTCAGAGTAGGCTTCTAGGAAGTCAAATTTGGGGCAAGATCCAAACGGTTTGATTGAACCAATCATATGAAAGCCATCCCAAGCAGGTATTACAAAAAAAGTGCAAAAGGTCCTACAAGAGGAAAGGGCATAGAGGACTGAAGGAGCACAGAAAGGCCACTGTGGTTGGTATTCAATGAATGAGGGGAAGAACGACAAGAAGAAAAAACATTCTTCTTGGGCCTTAAGCCATGAGAAGGGGTATAGGCTTTATTTTGAGAGGAATATCAAGTCACTGAAAGATTTTAAGGACAGAAATAATATCTGATTTAAGCTCTTAAAATGATCCCTAGGGCTACTGTGTGAGAAAGAACTTCTGTGAAATAAGAACCAATAAAGCCCACTTAGAAGGCTACTGTAGTAATTCATCCAAGAAATAATGATAGCTTAAAACAAAGAGGTGGCAGAAAGACCAAGAGCAGCAAGATAAATTGTGAAGATACAACAGGATTTGTGCATGGATTGAGTTTCAGAAAAAAAGGAAAATAAACAATAACATGAGTTTTTGGTTTGAATATTGTCATTTACTTAGATGGGGAAGGCCAGCCATAAGGGTTTGGGTGAAAAGGCTGTGAGAGAGGAAAAACTAGCTCTATTTTAGCCATGTGACTAATATGTTTAAGAGTCCACTATATGTCCAAGTGGATATCAAGCTTAAGAGAATTCTAGGCTAGAGAAATAAAAGTGGGAAGCATCAGCATGAAAATAAATGGGAAGACAGGATGGATTCATATTATGACATGAGCAATGGACTAATATTTATAATGACTGTAATGGTGACAGTAATAGGTGAATTTAAATAACTTTAAATTCAGTAAATATCAATTAAATTAGTAATCAATAGCACGGAAATCACTGCATGCTATACAGTCACTGCACTTTATACTATAAATCCCGTTTAATCCCCTCAACAACTCTATGGACTAGGTAATGTTATCACTATTTTACACACTGATTCTCAAAGAACTTGACGAAGAACTGAGAGTAAATAGAGGGTATTTTCACTTAATAGTTTAATTTTTAGAAGTCGATCTCTTATCCCTTCCTTTAGGGCCTACTGATCTCATATGACTTCAAAGTTTTTTTAAAAAGAAATGACATGGAGACATCAATTCTAGAAATAACAATTCAATCTCATATAGTAGATGGACTGCTGGTGGGTGAAGATAAAAGGTGAGACAGGCAAACACAGTATCATTCAATGCAAGAGCACCTTGTCTTAATAATGCCCCTAAGTGACAAGTTATCCTATCAGGTCAAAAAAGAAGCAGTTCTTTGTTTCAAGGAAAACAAATCATACCTCAAATAAATACAAGTCAACCTGCATGCTGCTGTTAGCAAAAATAACCAGATAAAAAGGCCCAGCTCATGCACTATAAATTCATCACCCACTATTGAAAACATTTCTCAAAGTGTGTGCCTTTGTTAATAATGCATTTCTAAAAATCTGTAGTTTTTATTTTTGTAAGAAAATAAAATATTAACTCAAGACAACCGTAGAAAGGTGTCTTATTAGAAATTTGATTAATTAATGTGTGTTTCTCACCCAAGGTAACAATTCCTCTGGCTTTCTGCATCATCAGTTGTTAAAGTCAGGAAGTAAATCACCCATCATCATATATCAATATAGAAATACGGTAGTCTACATCACATCCAAGCTAATTTTTTTAACTCATGTGCTTATGATTTTATCTTGAGTAACTACTACTAAGACAATTAATATTAAATAACTTTAAATTCAGTAAATATCAATTAAATTAGTAATCATTAAAATCTATAAATAATAAAACACCTCTAGCCAACATATATCCTATGCTATGCATAATATTAATTTAAAAATGGATGTACAGTGTTAATTATAAAAAACTAGACAAAGGTTCCATTTATTATAGGGTACAGAGATAAAGTTACACATAGATAAAACAATTTAGTTTCATAGATCAGATGAAATAAAGTATGAAAAAATTACAGATCACCTACTAAAGAAAAATTATTTTTAAGTATACTTAATCCAGGTAGGTCATAAAAATATTTTTCTGATTTCAAACTTTAAATACCACATTCTGAAGACAGCTCTCACAGATAACTTCTAAAAGACACAATTTACTAAAGAGCAGGCAAACTACTTATATTTAACTCTAATTTGTTTTAAGACATGCCACAAACTGGCAAAGAATATTCCAAGTCATATTTCTTTCTTTTTTTTCTTTGTAGTTGTAGATGGACAGCATGCCTTTATTTTATTGTTATTTTATTATAAAATATAATATTTTATTATTTTTAGCACTAAGGATCTAACCCAGTGCCTCACACATGCTAGGCAAGCACTCTCTCACTGAGCTACAGCCCCAGCCCCTTGACTCTAATTTAAAAAAAAAAAAGGGCAGGGGAGCTTATGAAGGTTAGAAGCAAACTATGATTGTAGGACAAAAATCTGATACAGAACAAACTAAACATTTTATGTATTATCTAACAGGAAATTTAAGACATTAGACATTGAGATATTTTATCCAAAAGAAATACATAAGCATTCTCCTGTATTGATATATAAAGTCCTTTTGTCCAAAACTAAACATATCCATACTGTACACTGGGCAGGGAATGCAGGGAACATATGTAATCTTCATAGGAAGGAAGAGATGAAAGCAAAGAAGGATGGAGGAAGATCAGGCAATATGCATTTTTGTACAGTAAGCCTCAGGCAGAGCTAGAAACTAAAAACTTTTACACTCATTATCTCATTTAAATTCTAACGCCATGGGGGCAGGTGGTGTAATGTCTTCCTATTTTACAGAGGTATTTCATAACTTTGTCAGAGTGAAGCTGGTATCTGAATCAAGATCCAACTACAAAGTAAAATAGTCTTCCTTTATGAGGGTTTGCAAATTAGTATGACATATTAAAGAATCCTCTAACATGAGGTTATCTAAATGAAAACTTGATTTGATTTCCATATTTACACTTCTATTATTACTTAAACATTATAAAAGAGAAGTCACTCACTTCTCAATTTACTAAAACCATTCAGATTTTCTTTTTAATCTAGGAAAAAAGTAATGGCGATTATTTTCAAACCACAAAGCACTATTCTCTTTGACCCCTCACTGATGACACTTACACTAGACTTTGAAACATTCACATGTACCATGAGTACATCTTTCAAACCAATAAAAGGGGTACATGATCTGACTATAAGACAGACTATTTGAAATTGAAATGCCTCCAGAAGATCCATGGCCATCATCATTGTATACATTAAATTCCTCTTGCTAGACTTTCTAAAAGCAGCAAAGAAGAGAAAAAAATGGCTCTCCAAAACTTACTGACAAGCATGTAACTTTCCACTAACAAATTTGCTTATGGCTTCCTCTTCCTAACCAAAACATAAAATCTAGTGAGAAGATTTGACTAGACTACAAAAAACGTCAAAATCATGTTCTAATAAACATTTTTATAATTACTTAACCACCCTCAGAATATAGTTCAGTATCTCTCTTTGGTAGTCAAATAATTAATAACACTATTAATTGAATATTAATAAAATCAATAAACTGCACTGCATTATAAATGGAAAATACAAAGCTATAATGAAATTGCTCTGAAAAACATAGCACTGCCATTTGAGACAGCTCAAATTTTTAAAAGACATTTCTAATTACACTTACCCATGCCCCCCCAAAATTTTGTCACACACAGCTGTATGGACACACAAAATACTCCATGCAGTTAGCAAGGCCCTCAGCAACTTGGCAAGACACTGTCTCAAAAAATTAAAAAAGGGATAGGAATGTGGCTCAGTGGTTAAGTGCCCCTGAGTTCAATTCCCGGTACTAGCGGAAAAAAAACACAAACAAAAAACCTCTATGCAGATGAAAATTACTCTGGAGCTAATTCAACATGGTGACATTACAATTATTATTTCTGAGACTCAATAAAGTATTTCCTTTCCTCTCAATGTCCCCCAATAATGTAATTTTTAAAAACTCACAGCTAAAATGTTAAGTTTAACACCTTTTTTCTAACATGAAAAAGGCCATAATTTTATATGTAACTATAGTGTGAATTAAATAAGTAAGCAAATAATTGTGTTCAGAGGTTCACTATTACTTCATAAGCATTGACTGCTTTAGTAACTGAAGTATCACTTGGCAGCACCCTTACAACAAAATTATTAATCGAGTCTACACTCAAATTGCTAGTTGTACCTATTTAAGACTTTTAATCACTATCTCCACTTTGCAACAATATTTAACGAAAATTAAGGTTATTCTAGTGTCAATGAATGCATTTTCATATGCAACAAATACTAATCTTTCATGTGACACACACGTGTCTATAAACATGACATTTGTATAAACATATTTAATATAAACTATAAACTCTATACAGCATCTGCATTAGTAAAATACTTGACTCCGTAAAAGTTGCCAATCACAGAAAAATGAATGAAAATATACAACAAAAAACATCCATATAAAAGCCATAATAGCACAATACAGTTATTTTTATCCTCACTTCCTAATTTCACATTATTTTTCTAAATGTCATTTTTGTATGTTTTTTAAAAAAAAAAAAACTATTTTGTTTACCTTTTCCACAGACTGTTCAAGTACTGCCAAGGTAACAAAGATTTTAAAACTGACTAGAGTACTTAGCAGTTGTCAAAACAACACAGCTGGATTCTTAAAGGGAAAGTACTCTTGTGTAATATACACCTAATTACAGCTTTAGAGAACCTCTGCTTTATATACTAACAGATGATACAAGACACAAGGGAATCATGCTGTGCTAAAAACGTGAAAAATGTTAGACAATATTTGTTTTAAAATACGTATACCATTGTTAACACATCACAGCAGATCTTTCTAAAAGCACAGTTATTGAATCCCAATCTCATTGTAAACTAAAATGCAGGTTAACACTATGATGTAGTCAGTCCACACACAGTTCCCCACTGGATCATGACAGGAGGCTCCTTTCACAGCTCAGAAATCTATTTCAGGTCTGAGCAACAATTTTATAGTTATATTTACAGGGGAGAAAAAAAAAACAAAAAACCTTTTTTCTTATTCAGAAATGCTCACCTTCCCCAAACTTATTCGCACTATCCTCTATTTTTAACCCTCACTGTTCAAAGACAGATGATACCGAATCAAAAGGCAAAGTTTCTACCACACACCACGATCCCTCCGTACTGGAATATACTTGAATGGCACTGGGGCAGCGAGCGGTTCCTTCTGCAGCCCCTTGGTTCCCGCGACGTCTCCCTACACTGTCGAACTCCGCACCCGCAGGTGTCCCCAACCCAGGCCCGCCCCAAATACCGACCCCGACACTGACACACACACTCACGCACGCACAGTTCAGACCTAAATGTTCCTCCCCGTTAGACCAACGTTCTCCCAAAGCAGAAGCCGGGGAACTTCTTCCAAGTCCAACAACAGGGCGGAACGCAGCCCACACGAAGGGGGTGAATCCCTTCGCGGAGATCCTCGGTCTCTGAGAACAAGAGAAAGGAACCAAGAGGCTCCAAGGCCCCCAAGGAACTCCTTCAACTTTCAAGGAGGCTACCTCCACCACCGCCCCCCGACCCAGAGGCGGTGCGCGCTCGGGGAGGATACAGGCTCCGAACCCGCGCGGCCGAGCCTCTCCGCGCTCGCCCTGCGGCGCCCCGTCAGACCCCCCTGGGCCCGCCCTCGGGACACCCCGCCCCCACCTCACCCCCCCCGGGCGCCTTGCCCCTCTTCACCGACCCCAACCCAAACACCACTCGCCTCTCCTCAGTACCCTACCAGCCCAGCCGCCGCGCACACGCGACCCCGATCCCCTCCCAGCCGCACCAAGCCTCGTCCTGGGGATCCCGGGAGCCCTGTGGGCGCCCCTCCTCGTTCACACTGCCCCCCGCCCCAGAACCCCGACTCAAGCCCTACCTGGCCCCCTCAACGAGACACCGCCCCCTCCAGCACTGCCGGCTCCGCCGCCCGCGGCCCTCACCGTATCTCCGGCGCAGCTGGCGGGCGTGTGCACACGCCGCAGCCCGGGCCCGCCACAGTACTCCGCGCCGCCCAGAGCCGCCTCCTTCAGCCCGGGACTCGCCGGGACATCGGCGCACGGATCCCCACACCGGGGCTATTTTTAGGAGACAGGCCTCGGCCAAACCGGAACTCGTTCCTGGCCGCGCGCGTGCGCACTTCGCTTGCCGACTCGGTGTCCCTCCGCCAGCCTGGCCTTTTCCTTACTGCCCCTCGGCTCCCTCTCGGGTCTCCTTTAATGTTTCTCTTCCGTGATAATTTCTCCTCTTGGTGGGTCCTAGAGTATATAGAATGGGGAAGACAGGCGTGCGGGCAAAAAGAGTCACACTACTTGAGAATGATCGCTATTCCACAAGGACGTGAGGGGCGGACTATGTTTTTCCGGGTGGGTGAGGAGAAGGATCACCCGACACAGGAAGGAGGTGACGGCGGTTTGGCGCCGGGGATACAGGCTGGAGCTCGCTTCCCTCAGAAGGACCGTGTTCTCCTGGAAGGGATACTGGTCACTTGATGAGGGCCTGGGCGCCTCCCAGGGCGGGGCGGCCCGGCGGCGTCGCGCCCGGCCACCCCCGCCTCCCCCGTCGCAGCCTCCCTGACCAGCCAACAAGAGCCTGAACCCCGAGCGGTTCTAGTGACGCGACGTGCGACG
The DNA here is from genome assembly GCA_004024805.1 of Geosciurus inauris. Classification (NCBI taxonomy): domain Eukaryota; kingdom Metazoa; phylum Chordata; class Mammalia; order Rodentia; family Sciuridae; genus Geosciurus; species Geosciurus inauris. The sequence goes on along the minus strand of PVHX01001034.1, from coordinate 80,219 downwards.
AATCGCCGCGCGTGGTCCGCGGCTCCAGCCAACCCGGGGTACCGGGGGCGGGGCGGGGTTCCTGAGGGCGGATCCTGGTCCGGAGCGCAAGTCCGCACTCTGGCAGTCTACTGCCCGGCAGGGTTGTGTGGAATCGCTCGGAGCACCCCCACCCCCTGGGTGCCATACTGCCATACCTGGGGTCAAGGCCTGCTCCCAGCCTTGTGGGCGCACTTAGCCTTCTTTGACGTGGGCTCGCCACGCCCGCGTCCACGCCTTCACTGTGGTCAGGGCCACACCTGTGCTCGTGCAGGAGCAGCCGTGTGTTTACTCTTACTGGACAAGTACTGTTAGATCCAGGCCCCTGGCACGCGGCGCCTCGAACCCAGGTCCAAAGTAGTAGAATTCACAGGGGCCTTAAAGGCGACGGACACGTTGAGACTGGCTAGCAAAGAGCTCCCCTCGTCCCAGGAGAGAAGCAACCTGTTTTAACTATTAGTAATAGCTACTCTGTCTTTAGTGCAGAACTGTGATGAACATTTTGCATGTGTATCTCTTGTAATTCTTACAACATCCCCATGAAGTAGATGGCAGTTTCTGTTCCCACTTTACAGATCAAGAAAGGGAAGTTGAAAAGTCAAGGTGAACTGCAGGGTCACTGAACTTAAGGGGAGGGCACTGAAGACTTGAACATATAACCACTCTGTACTGATTTTTCTAAGAGGGGCAAAGGAGATGTGCTTGGGAGCTGTTCCATTTTGTGGGATTGTTGATTTTGTCCAGAGATCATTAGGAAAAAAGCCATTGTTGGCCCTCTTATCCTGAAAGCTGCTCACCTCTGAAGAGTCTCAGGGCTACACTGCCTGCGTCTACACCCAAAGGTGTCGGTGGAATGGACAGAAACCAAATGGTTATTTTCATTTGAAAATGAGATATGCAATCCTGGGTACAGCACTTGAAAACAGTAATTGGGGTGGGTGAACAGATGTGTAGAGGCTGTGGGTAGAGGAACAGGGAAGTTCCAAAGGAAGCTGGAGGCTCTGGCTTCCTCCCTCAGGGACTACAAGTGAATGTGCTGTGGAGAACCCAACATAAAAGCAGCATATTTAAACCTGATACAGGAAAATAAGTTGGAGCTCTGTTGGGAACCCCACAGGGGTGTTCACTAGATCCAGCAACAGGATTTCAGGGAGGATTTTCAAAACATTAGAATTTGGTATAAATCAACAAGTCGTGTGGAAATGCATGCTTTTTAACTTGCAAGAAGCTGCAAAGCCAACTGCATTTAGCACCTTTGCTCCAGGAAAATAGGAAGAGTTGTATTTTGCCTTCAAAGCCAATGCTCTAAGATGAGAGACGATGGAAAATAATTCCCTAGTTTCTCGCCTGCCCTTCACCCTAGTAGAGAAAGAAGGGCAATGAGGACAGACTGTTCCAAAAGAGATTTCACCCTCTCATTGCTCCACCCAGGTCCTGCCCTTCCATAAACTGAGCCTCTTGGGATACAAAAGACTCAGCCCAGACTGCCCATCCACCACCTATGCCAATGCTATTGGTCACCCCAGAATCCAGACAGAGAACTTGACCATGAGTCCAGCCAAGGCTTGCATGCCTTAAGGAGAACCTCTCTCCCCATCACTTCCTGCATAAGAAAGCCCTTGTCTAAGAATTGCCAGAAAAAGTGGGAAAGAGGAAGGAGAAGAAAAAGAAAGAGGAATAAGTTTAACAGTTCTGGAGCACATTGTAAAGTACATTATAGTATAAAATACATTAGCAAAACTCAATCAACAGTTATTTATAGTTAAAGTAACTAATTTTAGGAAGTCATCACATCCTCTTTTCAGATTTCAAAAACCTGTTCCAGAAGTCCATTGTATCCAGCTAATTCCATTGCTCAGCTTGGCACAGACCATGTGCTAAGCACTTATGTGTGCCATTGACTTGGAAGGAAATTCTGAGGCACAGCACATGTTAGTTCCCTACACTCTGTCTGACCTCCTTAAAGGTACTCTGGTACTGGTGTCTGAACCTTAAGAGCTCCACATTGCACTAGGTGCTGGGATATAGAGGAGAGGAAGAACAGCCCTTGTTCCTTCAAAGGGGCTGGTATGGAGGAAGATAGAGCTTAGAACATAATCTAGCTTGACAATCACCTTGAGAGGGTCTTCCTCAGGCACAGATTCTGAGTATCTAAGGAAGGAAGGGAATTGAGGAAGGCTTTTTAAGGGAGACAGTATTTACAGTGGATCTAGAAAACCTCCTAGTAGGATGCAAAAAGATTCCTCTCATTAGGTCTTGATGTGCAGAATAAAACCCAAGCTTCTTAGGAGGCAAGCATCCCTGACTACACAGCCACCCTCTTCCTCACTTCTTCCTGTCCATCACTTCACTGTCTTCATTCAGAATGCTGAGAAGCTTCTTTGTGCACATCAGCATGTTTCCTCTTGTCTCCAAGCCAAACCCTTTTATATCCATCAAGCCTCCACTTAGAGGACATTTCTCAAAGGGCCTTCTCTAAGCAAGTGCTTTGGTGTAAGCAGGTCTGTATGTATGTCTGTCTCCTCCCTTGTAGAGCGAGATCCTTAACAAGAACTGTGATGTGCTTCATATTATACTTACAGCACCTGGCATGGAGTACAATCAAATAAGTGTTTGCACAACATTTAGAAACAGCCTTTTGGCAGAGGGTGTGCTGCATACAGGGGCCTCTTGAGTGTGGCTCAACAGAGAACACACCACTATCATAGTGTACCCTGAGTGTGGATGGCATGCCATAAAGTGGAGGGAAGTAAGGTTAGAGGAGTGATTACGAGATGAAACAGGGTGTTGGTCATTCCCGAGCAAGGCCATTTGCCTTTTATTCTGAAAGTAATGGAGAGCCATCAACCTATTAAGCAGGTGAATAGATTGATCTGTTTGGCATTTTAGAAGGATTTTTCAAGGAGCAAGACAAAGGAACAGTCACAACAGATTGGAGGAAACCAAAGAGACCTGACAATTAAGTGCAAAATGTGATTCTGGATTGGATTCTGTATAAAAAGGAGACATGTGGAAAATGGGAATAAGGTCTGTAGTTCATAATTATATAACATTGTTAATTTCCTTGTTTTGATAATCATGTTATCCTTATGTAAGATGATAACATTCAAGTAAGAGTTTAATGAACTCTATCATTTTTAAAACTTTTAGTAAGTCTAAAATTATTTCAAGATAAAACAATTTTTAGCAATAAGTATTTTATAATTTACTCAACTCAGTTATAACCTTCATGTGGAGTAAATGTAACTAGTATGCCAGTTATATAAAGCATTTTTATAATAATTTACAATAGTAAGTTTAGCTTCAATTTGAGCAATATTAAATCATTGGTAAAAATGTTTAAAAATGAATATTTTGAGGTGATCCATGTTCTGAATTGAGGGAGGAAAAAACACAGAAAATAACAAACTATTTTCAGTTACTACACAAAGCAGTAGGATTTCATGTCTGTCATATGGCTATCCCTAAACATCAGAAACCAACACATATACATGCATGACTTCTAACATATAAAAGAATATATAACATCCTTTTCAAGCATTAAAAGTTTTCACTTTTCTTATTTTAATATCACTTTGGCTTTTATTCTTGAGTGCCTGATGATGAAAAAGATGAATTCAGGTCCTCAGAGAGAGAAATAAAAGAGCTTTCCTTGGCTCAGTTTATATTCTTAAATGTAAAAGTCTGCATAAAGATTAAATACACTTGAAATATACAAGAAATTGAATCTTTGGCAGCTGGATGTTTTACTCAATCAAACTTCAAATAAGTCTTTCAATTTCTATTATATGTTGTCATTTTGTTATTTTTTTTCTTCTGTATAGAGTTTATTCAGACTTTGTGATTCTCTCCAACAACCAGCAATATATTCACATTTCAATTACAGTAATTCCAAACCTTGAGATTATTTTCTTTTCAGATTCTATATCCACTCAAAGAGGGACTGTACTTCACACATCCCCCAATGGCCCACCCACATCAACCCCTTGTGTATGAAACCATCGTGATCTTTCTCTACTGTGCTCTTTGCCTGTGTATTTTTGTCATAAGCATTTCTCCTGAAGGCTGAATCTGTCCTATCAAGCACCCTTTACTCCCCTCTCAATTTCTTTCAAAGTGAATTCCAAGCATGACCAGTCTCTGCCATGTTTTAGGATGTCCACTTAGACGCATTCTGGGCCTTATTGTCCCTGAGAGAATGGCCAGTTCTTTCTCTGATGGCCTCATTCCTAAATTGAAACTCAAAATCTAGCTAGGATTTTTATCTGTTAGAGTTTCAGAATATTGAGATTTGAAACAAATTTGGGAGTTACTGAAAAGATGAGCCCACAAATTTTGGAGTCAAAGGGTCCTTTGTTTAATTCACACCTCTATCTTTTCCAGGTGTGTAACATTGGGCAAGTTGCTCAACCTCTCCAAACCTCAATTTCCCACATGTAAGATAACAGGAAACTTTACTCGAAGTTATTTTGAGGATTCAGTCATTCACTTAAAGTGCTTACATCAGAGACACATACCTACATAAATAACACTTGCACATGTGGTTGTTCATTGATGCCTTCCACAAACTTCTACTGAGACCCTACTATGTGCCAGGCACTATTCTGAGCACTGGGAATAAAAAGAAGATCCATGTTCTCAGGGAGCTTGTAGTCATTGGGGGTAGACAGACAATTAAAAATACACTAACAAGAAAACATCAAATGGTGACAAGATAACATAAGATCATGAGATGGAGTCATAGAGCAGATACCTTGGATTTGGGTATAGAGAAGGCTTCTCTGAGGTAATGGCATTGAAGGTGAGTGGCCAATGGAGGTGGCAAGATGAAGAGCTGGGAGTGTTTCAAGCAGAGGGAAGAATGAAATTTTTGAATTGGGACCCAAGGTTGTCCTCCTCAAGAACAGAACAAGTACAAGCCTGGCCCAATCAAGGTTGGGAGGGATGGGACATTTTTTTATGCCATTGGTGGGTTTTTAAGTTGCCATTAGCTATGTAAGATAACTAGAAAGAAGCAATAGGTTAGATCACCAGCAGATTGGTAGGAACTGCTCCCTTCCTATATAAAGTGGGCAAGTGATTGGTGTATTCATTTGTTAATCCATTAGTTCATTTTCTTTGGGGGTTGCAAGTGACATGAACCTAAGTCAAACCAACTTAAGCCAAAAATTAAAAGAGGGAAAATTAAGAGTCTTATTTACCTGAAAGATTCCAGGGTATAGTTGCCCTCCTTTATCCACAGCTTTGTTTTTTGTAGCTTCAAGGATCAGCCGTAAGTAGATTAATGAGTACAGTACAGAAAGATACATTGAGAATGAGAATTCCCTTTCATAACTTTTATTAGAGTATATTGTTATAATTGTTCTATTATATAATGGTTGTTAATCTTTTTACTGTACCTAATCTGCAAATTAAACTTTATTATAGTTATGTATGGATAGGAAAACATTTAGTTTATTTAGGGTTGGGTGCTAATGTGAGTCTTAGGCATCCACTGGGAACCTTGGCATGTATCCTTTGCAGATAAAGAGAGAAACACTGCTGTATACCAGGGGTTTCTGCCAGTGGGCCTGGGGCCTGGGGCCTGGGGCCGTTGTACACACTGGCTCTAGTCTCTCTTCTCAGATCCTTTTCTCTAATGTGAGGCCTGACCAGCAGCCCTGTTGTCTCTTACTCATCAGTACCTTCCCCTAGAGTACAGCTGGGGACCTGACACATAGTGGGCTTCCAGTGGATGTTCCCTGAGTGAAAGAACAGAACATTGTCTTCACTCAGGCAATGGCAAACTATGGAGGACTCTAGTTGGGTTAAAAACTTGGTTTAAATTACAGCCAAAATTACCAGAAAATCTAAGTACAGAAAATCTATTTCATCCTGTACTTTAAGGAGGAAGTAAATATTGGAAATCAGAGACCATGGTTTTCAATGTTGGCCTTAGTGAAGTATCAAAATGCCCCATTTTTAAAAGAGGCTTCATTTTATGCCCAGATTTTCAATGAGGTCCCTGCTTTTGTCAGGAATTTCAACCTCTGCTGGGTAATTGCCCAACTCTTGACTTTGCTTGGCCTGCATAGTCTTGGCATGATTGACTTTTTATGGTACATGCTGTAGGCAAGATTTTTATGAGGCTTGATCCTTGTCTTTACTTTATTTGATTATGTATATCTGTAATTCAGCACAAAGATGAATACAGACAGCACCTCTCAGCACCAAAAGGGGTGAACACTACAGCAAATGATAACGGAGTATTTATCATACACAGATCTACAGGAATGTAAAAAGTCTTCCCAGAAATCATGTTCTGGCATGTTGTGTGAATAAGCACAGTTTCAAGGGGTTGAGTCCTCTCCTTGCAAATCATTTGCAATTTCCAGCAACATGGACGAGTTGGATTCAGCCTGCGGAAAGGAAATTTTAAAACTCAAGAGTTTCATCAAAATTCTTCACCAGAGTCTTCTGTCCTGGTCTTTGAAACTATAAGAGGGTGCATTTTTGAGCACTTCTCAGAATACCTATTCTAGAATTGAACACAGTGGCAGAGCTGAGCTTACAGAAAGACTCCATTTTTTACCTTTCAGACTAAAAAAGATAAAAAGGATTTTTTAACACACTGAGTTGGCAAGGGCATATAGAAACAGGCATTCTTGTACATTGTTAAAGAGAATAAAAATCGGTAAAGGCTTGATGGAAAGCAAATTGGTTAATATCTGTCATAATTTTAAAATGCCCTTGACCCAGTCATTCTGCACCTAAGAATTAACTCCATGGAAATACTTGCTTATAGTCATTGCAGAATTATTTATAGCATAAAAATAATTCAAGAAACAAACAAATGTTTATCAAAGTAAGATTGGATAAATAACTTTTAATACAATAGAATACCATTCAGCTATTGGACAAACAGTGGTCCACTTTTATCCTAGAGGGATATATTTTAAGATGCCAGTGGGTGTCAGAAACCATGGATAGTACTGAACCCTTTATATACTGTGTTTTTTCCATATGTCCTACAATATTGTCATAGTGCCAGAGTCAGTCTGCCTTCCATATTTTATCCCCTGGTACCTTCTTTGTCTCACTAACTCTCACACTTTGGGGCCATTATTATGTAAAGTAAGGATTACCTGAAACAAGCATCAAGATAATTATGACAGTCAATCTAATAACCAAGAAATCCACTGACTAACAGGTGGGTAGTATATATAGTGTGGATATGCTGGACAAAGGAATGATTCACATCCTGGGCAGGACAGAGTGGGACTGCAAGAGATTTTATCATGCTACTCAGAATGTCACTCAATTTAAAACTTATGGATTGCTTAGTTCTCCAATTTTCCATTTATATTTTCAGACCATTGTTGACCACAAGTAACTAAAATTATAGAAAGCAAAAACTGGATGATGGGAGACTGCTGTATCTGACAGCTGAGTGTATGTGTGTGTCCCTAAACCAATAGTTTTCAATAGGAGAGACATCTGTTAACATCTGGAGACAACTTGGAAGTATTACAGGTATCTTACTCTCAAGTGGGTAAAGGTCAAGGATGCCACTAAACATCCTGATGTGTCCCACCCGAATGACAGAAAAGAATTATCCAGTGCAAAACGTCAATAGTGCTGAGGTTGAGAAATCCTTCTCCTAGATAAGTCTCTGCAGGTTTTCATAAGTAGAAACAGTAGCTGCCTCTGAGAAGGGAAACTGGAAAGCTGGGTATAACCCTTTTGTCCTGATGGAAATTGTGTATTTTCTACATTTATCTATTTATTTTTTTAAAGTCTTTTTTATTTGTAGAATTACACAGTATCTTTATTTAATTTATTTATTTTATGTGGTGCTGAGGATCAAACCCAGTGCTTCACATTTGTGAGGTAAGCGTTCTACCACTGAGCCACAACCCCAGCCCCTCTACATTTATTTTTAAAGCATCAGTGTCAGACAGTTTTTAAACATGCTTTCTCAGGCTCTCTCATGCAGCTTCCACAGCAGGCATTTATATGCTTTCTTTTGCCTCAGATCCCCTCCTTGCTTACAGCAAATAGCAAACATAATGAGTGAGCTTGAGGGTGAGAAAATTACTTGGAATTTTCAAGTTTCTGGGTCATTTCTGTCACCTGGGACCAGAAACATTATTGATGTGTTCACTATAAAAGTGTGCAGCTTTCTTTGCTTGTTTATGTCCACATTGACTCTAGAACCTGGAGATTTAGAAAGGCAAAATGCTCTTTCCCTTCCCTACATGTACATATTGATAAGACAGATAATTTCAAGGCTATGAGTTTTTGTAATTCAAATAAAAAATTATCTCTTGAAATATTTTAAACACAAATTTGAGTATATATATAATAATTTATTCCTAAAAGTTGCTGAGGTAAGTCTACAAGGATGTTCATTGCTACATTATTTATAATGGCAAGAATCTGAAAATAAGAAAAGAGCCCAAGAGGGGCTGGGGTTGTAGCTTAGGAGCAGAATGCTTGTCTAGCACGTGTGGAGCACTGGGTTTGAGCCTCAGCACCACATAAAAATAAATAAATAAAAACAAAGGTATTGTTTCCTTCTACAACTAAAAACAAACAAACAAAAAAAAATTAAAAGAAGAAAAGAGCCCAGGAGAAAACTTATATGAATGATATCATAGTTCTCCTATATAATATTCTGCTACTGTTAAAAATTAGGTGGATCCATTTATGCTATACATATTAGAGAATATTCCACATCAAGATTGAATTAGAATTTTCATCTTAGCTTATGGACATTTTGCTTTGTGGAAATAATAAAAAGAAACTCAAAGTAGCTTCTTTGGGGAAAGGGACTGAAGGTAGATTATGAGGGGAGTATCCCAAGCAGCTTTTGCTTGGTATTTTGTACCCTCATACAATGTTTAAATGTTCTAACTATGTACACATGCATATGTTGTATTTTTAAAATTTTTTCAACAGATGCTTTCAGAATGGTAAGTATATAGACGATATCTCTTCTTATTTATAAAAATGTACATAATATATAAATAAGAAAGTACTTGACTTGAATTTGTTAGACTTTGTGATGGTGAGAAATTGATACACATTCAGTAGACAGCACACTTGGAATTTTGGATTTTGCTCTATTTCTAGGCTAACAACATGCAATACAATACTTTCTCAGATTCCAGGCAGCAACAGCAAGCCATAGCTGCCAGTCAGCCACACCATTATGAGGAAAAACAACCAACACTCTACATTTTCCTATCTTGCTAATTTAAGACGTTCAGCAGGGTTAGGTGGATTCAATGCATTTTCTTTTTTTTATTAGTTTTAATCAGTTATACATTACAGCAGAAAGCTTTGATTCATTGTATACAAATGAAATGCATTTTCAATTTGACAATATTTTCAACTTGCAGTGGGCTTATTAAAACATTATCTAATTTTTGGAAATTACCTGTACTAGGAGAGAAAATGTTAAAAACATTATAATGTAAAAGAAGCTACATAAAAAACTATGAGATTAAACAGAAAGTTTAAAAAGTTCTATAAAATTATAGACAAATTAATTTAACAATTAAAGTAGTATCTATATGAGCCTTCATATATGAGCAATGATATTGAATATTCTCTAATATGTATATGGACCCACCTCATTTTTAACAGTAGCAGAATATTCTATAGAACAACTACGTATGTATATACAGTATGAGTAGAACATGACTTATTATCATTATGATTACTATTATCCTTTAATGTTAATTTTTTAGTGTCTACAATAAGCAAAAAGCATTGTAGTTAATTCTATGAAGGAAGTAAAGGTGATTCAGACATAGATATAGGCAGACACCCCTTGAGTTACTTGCCAGTTGAGGTAATGGCTTTGCACTGAGTTCTGCCTACAAGCTAGCTGACTAGAGTTAAGAACTTGGGCAACTCTCTAGCAAGGATCAGGTTCATGAACTGGGCCAGTCTGGTTTAAGTCCAATTGCTACAAAATCTCTCCTTTATAAATGGACCCAATTGTGGCTCAGTGGCAAAGTGCTTGCCTCACATGTGTGAGGCACTGGGTTTGATTCTCAGCACTGTGTATAAATAAATAAATAAATAAATAAATAAATAAATAAATAAATAAATAAATAAAGGTCCATTGACAACTGAAAAAAAATTTTTAAAAAAGGACCCCCAGGCCTGAAGTCTCCATTACAGTGAATCCTAGAGTTGATAATAGGTTGTTTTAAGATAAAAAGTTCACCATTAAAATGCATTCTAGCAGGTACACAATTCCAGTGTCTCAATAAAACATTTTCTAATTTCTCTTGACAGTAGATAATGTAAAAATCAATTTGCGGAGCAAAGTGGGCTATTTCTACTGGAATCTCATCCAATTTAGGAATCTCTCCCTTTTTTCTCTAAGCATGACCTATATTAGAGTGGAGGGAGGTAGACATTTATTCATAGCTATTCTCCACAACCAGTTGGCATCCCCAACAGTTCACTCTGATTCTTTTTTGGGGGGAGTGGAGTTCTGGGTATTGAACTCATGGGCACCTGACCACTGAGCCACATCCCTCGCCCTATTTTGTATTTCATTTAGAGACAGAGTCTCACTGAGTTGCTTAGCGCCTCACTTTTGCTGAGGCTGGCTTTGAATTCATAATCCTCCTACCTCAGCCTCCCAAGCTGCTGGGATTACACTACACCCAGCTCACTCTGATTCTTAAGCACACTCACTTCCCCTGGTTGGTGTCTGTCCATAGTAGGATGAAGTGCTCCCTCACCCTGCAGAGTCCTGTAGGTTGCCTAGAGGAAACTAGGGCGGGGGTTCTTACCCCTGGATGCACACTAAAATCACCTGAGGACTCTTTAAAATGATGCCCAGGCTGAAGCCAAAGATGTGGATGAAGAGTGAGGTGAGGCCTAGACGTACGTGTTAGGGAAAAAAATCTCTCAGTTGATTCTAAAGTGCAGCCGAAGTTGAGAACCACAAAACTAGGAGGAAAACCTAGGGAATCTGATTCATGGATCTCTGTCCAGTGGGATTTGACATGCATTTCATAACAGGGAACCTAATGGAGCCCTACAGATGTTTCAGTTGAACAGACAAGACTTCTTTTGGCTCTCTGATCCATTAGTTTTCACTCTTTCTTCACCTTTTGACATAACTTGTCATTGTACTTTTTAGAGCAGGCATGATTTGGGGTCCAGATATACCCAAATGTGTAAATGGCCATACATAAGAAAAATTAATTTCTTGTTCACATAATAATCCAGGAAATTTTAGGTAACTGCTGGAGAAAGACACACCCAATGGGATCCCTGAATATGCAAGAACCACCTTGGAAGGGGTCAGCTTCTAGGACAATCCAAGATGCCTGAGTGAGCACCTTGGAGCCAGTTTCCAGACCAGAAAACCTCTCTGGACTGTCTAATGCATGGTATGCCAACTGGAAGGGAGAGACCACCAGCAAAGCCATTGCTGTGAGTTCCCCAAGGGAACTCCAGAGACAATGGAGTAGACACCAAATCTTTTCATCTTGGGAGCATGGCTGATAGGAGATGGGGAGCAATAGAACAAGCTCACCAAGGGATATTTCCAAACTTGCCATTGTGAGACTGGAAGCAGTAAGTTTCTTCTGTCTGAATTCCTTCAGTACATCCCCATTCCATTGTGCTGAAGGCACCTGTTCTCATTGTTTCTCTCCCTCTGTACAGCAAGGTTCATGTAATCCCTATGCAGGGTTTGTACATGGAGCTCCCAAGAAATGCTTAATGATTCTGTTCACGGGACAGAGATAAAGGTTGAATCACTCCAGCGGGGAGCAGAATCCACAATATGTAGCAGGTTTAGTATAGAGAGCTGTCTGTGGGCTATGTGTGGACTGTCGCACATTGTATCCTATCAAATAGGAGAATCTGGTGTCTGGGAATAATCAGTGGACATTTCCTCTGGTTGACTGCCCTGACTCATTGTGAGCCCTATTCAGCTCTGCCAAAGGTCTCACACAGCACCAGAGATGGGGTGACCTGCTACAACCATCCAGCCACACAGCCCCTCTGAGATGGGTGTGACCTGCCAAGATGCCAATCAACCTGCTGACTATAAGACATCATGAAGCAAGACTCCAACCCTGTAACCTTATCCCTGCCCTTTGATGTACCCCCTTATATAAACCATGGAAGCCATTTTCTAGTTGTCTAGCTCCAGCTCCTGCGCAGACTGGACCTATTAGGGACTCCAACTTTTGAAAATATCTTTTCTGACTCTTTGTCTTTTATTATTCACTAATTGTTCTAGACTTTAATTTCTTAGGTGGCTTATAGCCTCCTCGGCGGGAAGAAGAACCCCCGAGTGAGACACTGGCCATCTCCCCATAGCTTAGGACCAGGGCAACTCTTGATGTCCAGTGTCAGGTGCCATACAATGGCCCAGTTGTTGGTCCAGTGGATGCTGGAACCCCTGTCAGCATAGCTACTACAAATTCCTGAGTATATCACAAAAAGAGCCCAGGGTCAGCCACATGGTTTGGGTAACCAAAGGCACCTCACCTGCAGGTCACAGTTGTCCCTAGCAGGTGCCACACATAAGTGCTATATCCCAGAAGTTGATACCTTGGTCATTCAGGATATTCTGTGAAACATATGTGGTGGGTTGCTGTTGTGGATGATGATAGTACTTAAAAATAAGTTTATAGATGGGCTGAGGCCCCAGTAATTTATTTGTACAGAAAGTAGATTTCTGTGCAAGGCAGAAACTATTGTGCATGTGGATAATACCTCTTTCTTCCACCAAATCTCACTGGAATGGACATTTCTTTGTTTCAAGAGGTCTTTATTCTTGACTTATTAAAGATATTTTAAAAAGGCAATCAAGGTTGTATATTATTTCAATTTTAAATTAATAGTTTAAAAATTAAATTGAAGTTCTATATTGTTTAATAGATACATTTAGAATAAAAATGAGGTGGCACGTATTAACGTCAAGAGAGTGAAATGTCTCAGGGAGCTAAGAAAAAGGGGAGGAAAGACAAACTGAGAGTTTCTGTACACTGTGGTTTCTGTTCTTAAAAACACACAAAGAGGTCTGAAGAGGGCTAGGAGTAGAGATCATGGTAGACCGCTTGTCTAGAATGTGGCATGTCCTTGAATTCAATCCCCAATACTACAAGAAAAAAAAAGATTCGGAGAAAATATAATAGAAAATGAACACCTGTTAAATCTGGGCAGTAGAAACTCCATGGACGTGTAATTTTAATTTCTGTACTTTTTGTACCTTTGAAACTTTTGTAATCAAAACAAACAATTTTTAAATGATGGGATGTAAAAAGGAAATAAACTTTATGGAACTTTAGTGTATATTGGCGTTTCTTAAAAGTTCTACTTGTGATCATTTTGCTCTGAAGATGAGAAAGGGAAGATGAATGTCCAATTTAGATGTGTAAAACATAATAAAAGTTACAAAGAAAACACATATGTGTTCAGTATGTTCACAGTTCTAAACACTTTATTCACTAACCCATTTAGGCAGGTACCAAAACAAACCTCCACTTGGAGACTTGTTTACCTGCTAACAAAATGGTTTCAGTTGCTGTTGTTTCCAACTTGGGCTTGCTAAGTGAAATTAAGCAGAGAAGCCTCAAGCCAGAAAAGATTAAGCTCCCATTTCTTAATGCATGGGTTTCAGGTGTAGGTGGGCCAGAGATAATTAAATCTCAACCTCTATGTAGCATTCTGTGCGAGACAGACCTGTGGAAAATAGACTTTACTTCCAGGAAGGGTTCAAAGACCTGACACCATGGGAGAATGAGCCCTGCTGGAACAGCTGCCACTCACAGTCATTCTCCTTGCCCTTAAAGGTAACCATTATCCTGACTGCTAACACCATAGATTAATTTTGCTTGTTTGTGAACTTTATATAGATGGAATCATTAAGAATGTATTCTTATGTATTGTTTATTGTATTCAGCATATTTGTGAGATTATGTGATTGCATGTATTACTAGTTCACTCATTTTCATTACTATAGAGTTTTCTGTTATAAGAATAGATTATAATTTTTTTTTTTTTTTTGGTACTGGGGCTTGAACTCAGGGGTACTTGACCGCTGAGCCACATCCCCAGCCCTATTTTGTGTTTTATGTAGAGACAGGGTCTCACTGAGTTGCTTAGCACCTCGCCATTGCTGAGGCTGGCTTTGAACTGGCGATTCTCCTGTCTCAGCCTCCCTAAGTGCTGGGATTACAGGCTTGAGCCACCGCGCCTGGCTTATAATTTTTTAATCTGTTATGGCCATTGGGAAGTTTCCAATTGAAGCTATTATGAATGGTGTTGTTCTTGTGTATATTTTTTGTTGTTGGGTTTTTTTTTTTTACTGCTGCCAGGGCCTCTTGCATTTTGTATATTTCTTTTGGTGCAAATGTCTATGTAGTTCTGTTTAATATATTTTTATAGTACACATATGTTTAGCTTTTTTAGATACTGCAAAACAATTTTCCAAAGCAGTTGTACTTAAGTCCCTTTCCCTGAGTGGTGAGAGACCACATTACACTGTAACATTATCAAAACTTGGACTTGTCTTATGTGGCTTTTAATGAATATTTAATCCTTCCATCTATGTTCATTTTTAGTATTTCTGTAGGAAAAAAAGATTTCTGGGCTGGGGATCAAGAGCCTTCTCTTCGCATAATGTTTTTCAAGAAGTTTTTTGTCTTTTTCTCATGTTTTCTATTCTAGGTGAATTTTAAAATGAAATTGTTGAATTCCATAAAATAGGGTAATTATTAGATTAAAGTTATATATATGCATTTAAAGTTTTAATATACACTGCTAAATTGCCCATCAAAAAGTTATGTCAAAGAGGTGAAAGCTCTCTACAATGAAAACTACAGAGTACTAAAGAGAGAAATTGAAGAAGACCTTAGAAGATGGAAAGATCTCCCATTTTTTTAGATAGGCAGAATTAATATTATCAAAATGACTATACTACCAAAAGCACTATACAGATTTAATGCAATTCCTATTAAAATTCCAATGTTGTTCTTCATAGAAATAGAAAAGTAGTCATGAACTTCATTTGGAAATATAAGAGGCCCAGAATAGCTAAAGCAATCCTCAGCAAGAAAAGTGAAGCAGGAGGCATCAACAGACTTAAATTATGCTACAGAAAACAGCATGGTATTGGCACCAAAACAGACATGAAAACCAATGGTACAGAATAGAAGACACAGAGACAAATACACATAAATACAGTTATTTCATACTAGACAAAGGTGCCATAAACATACATTGGAGAAAAGATAGCCTCTTCATCACTGGTGGTGGGAAAGCTGGAAATCCATATATAACAAAATGAAATTAGACCCCCTTATGCCTCCCCCTGCACAAAACTCAACTCAAAGTGGATCAAGGACCTAGGCATTAGACCAGAGACCCTGCACCTAATAGAAGAAAAAGTAAGCCTAATTCTCCATTATGTTGGCTTAGGAACCAAATTTCTCAACAAGACTCCTAAAGTGCAAGAAGTGAAATCAAGAATCAATAAATGGAATGGTATCAAACTAAAAAGCTTCTTTTCAGCAAAGGAAACAATCAATAATGTGAAGAGACAGCCTACAGAACAGGAGAAAATTTTCACAACATGTACCTCAGATAGAGCATTCATCTCCAGGATATATAAAGATTTCAGCCAGGCGCGGTGGCTCAAGCCTGTAATCCCAGCACTTAGGGAGGCTGAGACAGGAGAATCGTGAGATCAAAGCCAGCCTCAGCAATGGCGAGGCGCTAAGCAACTCAGTGAGACCCTGTCTCTACATAAAACACAAAATAGGGCTGGGGATGTGGCTCAGTGGTCGAGTGCCCCTGAGTTCAATCCCCAGTACCAAAAAAAAAAAAAAAAAAAAAAGATTTCAAAAAACTTAATGCCAAAAAAACAAACAAACAACAAAAACACCAATCAATAAATGGGCTAAGGAACTGAACAGGCACTTCACAGAAGAAATGCTATCGATCAACTAATATATGAAAAAATGTTCAACATCTATAGCAATTAGAGAAATGCAAATGAAAACTACTCTAAGATTTCATCTCACTTCAGTCAGAATGGCAATTATCAAGAACACAAGTAATAATAGATGTTGGCGAGGATGTGGGGGAAAAGGTGCACTCATACATTGCTGGTGGGACTGCAAATTGATGCAACCACTATGGGAAGCAGTATGGAGTTTCCTCAGAAAACTAGGAATGGAAGAACCATCATTTGACCCAGTTATCCCACTCCTTGGTATGTACTTAAAAGACTTAAAATCAGCATAATACAGTGATGCATCCACATCAATGTTTCTAGCAGCTCATTTTGCAATAACTAAGCTATGAAACCAGCCTAGGTGCCCTTCAACAGATGAATGGATAAAGAAAATGTGGTGCATATACCCCAAAGGAATATATCTCAGCCATAAAGAAGAATAAAACTATGGCATTTGCCAGTAAATGAAGACTATCATCCTAAGTGAAATAAGCCAATTCCAAAGAACCAAAGGCTGAATGCTTTCTCTAAGATGTGAATGCTGACTCACAAAAGGTGGAGGAGGTAAGTGAGGAGCAGAGAAGAGTAGGTTCTCTGGATTGGACAGGGCAGAGTGGGGGCTGAGGGGGGATGGGAATGGAAAAGACAGAATGAATTGGACATAACTTTCCTATGTTCATATATGAATACATGACCAGTGTAACTCCACATCATGTATAACCATAAAAATGGGAAGTTATACTCCATGTATATATGATATGTTAAAATGCATTCTATTGTTATGTATAGCTAAAAAGAAAAAATAACTTAAAAAGGTTGTGGAGAAGGTTGTGTCAAAAATACACAGTCCTGCCAATGGTGAAAAAGAGTAATCATTTCCCTTCACCATTACCAATCTCAAATAGTAACAAACTCTTAAATTTCTACCACAAAGAAGGATAACTTATTGCATTTAATTTTGTATTTCCCTTATTAATATGAAGGCAGTTGCATATTTCTTACAGGTTTATTGGCCAATTGTATTTCTTCTGTGATTGGCATGTTCACATTCTTGGCTAGAAGAAATTCAGTTCCCAGAAAGTAGAGAGATAGAATTTAAATCCAAGACAACTTAACTCTGAAGTCCACACTTACTTTATTATACTACACTATACTCCATACTATCAATACTATATACCCCAATACTAAACTATTAACCACACTATACTATGCACTATCCTGTACAGCATATTATAGTATAGATCACACTATGCACAATTCTATACTACACCATATTTTTCTATACCATGCAGCTTTCTTACTGTCTAGGGGGAATTTGCATTTCTTGAAAACATACATACTATAAAGTTTCCTCAACTTTACTAAATAACTATTATTAAGTTTAAAGGCAGGTGCATTAACAGAGTTATTAAGTTGCAAGTGATGCCTATTTTTCTCTTCTTTTAAATTTACAAATGATGATCAGAGGTAACTCTTGCATGGGAAAGAGCCTTTTGTTGTTCCTCACATTTTAAATCTCCCCGTAGGGAGCGATCAATTCAAAGATGTTAAATAACTTAAGATGTAACTCAGGGGCACATTTCCTGCTCAGTAAGCCTGGGAATACATCTCCATTTCCTCGGGGTCAGGAGGCAGAGAGGCCAGGGCCCTTTCAGCTCTTGTCTGCAGATGAACCCGGATGGAGCATGGGTAGGTCACAAGGCAGCAGGATGCTGAGGCATGAACCCAGGCTTCCATTCCTGACTCTGGCTCCGGAGAAGGGGAGCCTTGGGCAAATTACCCCCTGGGATTTCAGTTTCCTCATTTATAGAGTATGTTAGGCTAGCTGTTCTTATATAAGGTCTCTTTTAGGTTCTTATATAAGGTCATTTTAGGTAAAAATGATAGAATTTTATGTTTTATAATACAAACTGTGTTAGTTATACTGTTACCATTTTAAAAGAACACACCTTACAGAAGTATTATATACACTATATTATCTGAAGGGAAATGCAATACATGTTAAAAAAATCTGTATTTCTGGGTGGTAGAATTTTCTTCTGTGTGTTTTCCTGCCTTTTTCAATTTCTGTACAATGAATATGTATTATTTTTATAATCTAAAAAGAATGTAGTTTTTAACACATTGGAAACTGCAAGAGAACCAAAAATAGAATAAAACCACCCAAGTTTTAATGTAACCAGGATACCAGACGGAAGGCCCAATGTCCCACATATTATGGAATGTTTTAAGATGTCAGGGGGTCAGGATCTCATCTGACAGATGGACTCACCAGCAACCCGGCCTGCTCAGCAGCATCCGGGGACAGTGTTTCCATAATGACTCACATGGATGGTGCCAGCCAGGCCCGGATCACAGCCTTTTCCATTTCCAGCCCCAGAGTTGTGATGGCCTGACACTGTGGTTCTCATGGAATTCTGAAACAAGCCTGGCTTCATCATAATGACTGCCTATTCAAGGCAGCAATGGGAAGGAGGATATGACTAATGACATTTGGAGGGAGTATGGGAACAAAACCAAGAATTACAGTGACTTTCTGGTGGTGATACACTGAATAGGAAGAGAACTGTGTATTCACAAATCCAAGAGTGTGTGGCATGGCCAAAGGTCCAGAGGCAAAAATAAACAACAGACATCCTGATTTGTCACTTTTCAGTGATGTCTTGAGATCCAGACTGGGAGTTGGGCAAGAAGCCACTTGACAGGTGGACTCCTCAGCATTGGAGGCATACTTCCTTGGCCTGGGAATGATAGAGAGGAGACCCATATTAGCATGAAGGACATTCCCAGTTCTGTATCCACTATTTTCCCTCCTCTGTACCAAAGCCATCCCCACAGCACTTTATCGCCATTCTGGTAGATTCAAATCTAATCATAGCCAGTTCACAAAACCAATTGTGTAAAATTTGCAACTCCCAGGTACCCCACTTTCCATTATTAAAATTGGGATTCTTATCCTGGATCCACAGACTCCAAAGTGTCCATGGACCTAATTAAGAGTCCTATACTTGGATGAGAGAGCAATTTCATATTTATTTTCATTAACCTCTGACTTAAATTTAGCATTTTCTCCTATAAAGTATATTGGCAAAAAATCACAGTAATATTAACAGCACCTTGACATGGTCATGAATAAAAAGTACAGATATATTCAGATTACAGTAGCATTGTTACACATATCTCTGAATTTTGTTCTTGCTCATTACTACTTGAAAAACTATACAATTTATTAGACTCCCAGCTAGATCTTATTTAGTGCATCCATTAAGAAGCACTTTATTACTATAATGTGAATTTACTTAGAAAATATTCTGATAACTGTATCTACTATAAGGTTTTTCTCTGTAGTCCTCTGCATTTTAATTTGTGCATTTCAAAATATTCTGAGATGACAAGCATAGGTTTTATATGATGATCAGAGGGTCTGCAGTATAAAAATATTTAAGAATACTGTATTAAAATAAACAATATAGTACTATCTTTTTCAACCACATTCAACATGGGGTTAAGTATTAGATACTTGTTATCATTGAAGACTCCCGCTTCCAAGCAAAATGCACTAAAAGGCACTGTGTCTCTGCCAATGTAACTTAAAGCCTGCATAGAATATATGAAACGACCATTTTCAAGATATTTCACACTAGACAAAGGATCCCTAGGAGATGAGTGATGCACAAGGTGAACCCTACAATTGCCTAAGCACAGTGCCAGCAGGGAATTTTTAGGCATCAGTTGAAGGAAGAGCCTGTTGATCTTTCTGCATTGAGGAAATGAAGCTGGAAGTCTGAGAGACCCTGGCTAGAGTATGCAGAGCAGAGTATCAAAGAAGAAAGTTGCAAAGAAAACAAATTCTGGAAATCTTCAAGGGATCCCCTATAAGTCTTCTTCTAAGATGGTTCAGCACATGTGTAAGAGGAAACTACCCAAGGCTAAGGAAAGAAATACCTGAAAGAATTGGAGGGAACAATCTCTGGACCTCTCCTTGATCAGGAAAGAGCTCATAATCTACTGGGCATCAGTTTTGCCTCAGTAGTAGGAGCTAAATGCTGTGTTGGTTCTTCCCATCAAAACTTAAATGTGCTGGGCGGTATGGTGCATGCCTGTAATCCCAGCAGCTCAAGAGGCTGAGACAGGAGGACCACAAGTTCAAAGCCATCCTCAGCAAAAGCAAGGCACTAAGCAACTCATTGAGACAAATAAACAAAATACAAAATAGGCCTGAGGATGTAGCTGAGTGGTCTAGTGCCTCTGAGTTCAATCTCTGGTACCAAAAACACAAAAAACAAACAAACAAAAAGTTAAATGTAAAATCTGAATCCAAGTGGCCCCAAGTCCCTTAAGTGAACTTCAGAAAAAAACTCAAGAATACACTAGGAATATAAACACAATGTCTAGCACCCAAAAAGATTAAAATGTACAATGCTGCTTTCCTGTGAAAAATTATCAGGCATGCAAAGGAACAGGAAAAAATTAACCAAAAGAAACCAACCACAGGTGATATAATTAGTAGCCACATACATGAAATCAGTCATTATAACAGAATTTTATGTGTTCAAGAAGATAAATATTAAGCATGTTAAGTAGATACATGGTAGATATTAAGTAAATATGTATCAGAATTGAAGAGATGAATGCTACCGTGTCTGAAATTAAAACTACCCTCAATAGGATTAATACTGAAGAAGATGGGATGAATTAGATGCTGCAGAAGAAAAGTTTAGTGAACTTGAAGATGTCCAAAGGAAACAATGCAGAGAGACAAAAAAAAAAAAGAATAAATATCAATAAACAGAGAATCAGTGACCTATGGAATGACTTAAAGTGGTCTGATCTATGTGAAATTAGAATCTTTGAAGGAGAAAATTTGATGAAATTGTATTCCCAATTCTTCCAAAGTTGATGAAAACTATAATCTCACATATGAATGCAAAACACAGTGAACCCCAAGCACAAGAAATAGGAAGAAAACCAAGGCATATTCAAATAAAATTGATTAATTTGGGTGGTAAAGAGAAACTCAAGGCAGAAGAGAAGAAAGACACCTTATGTACAGAAAACAAAAGTGAAGATTATAGGTCATTTCTCATCTGAAACAGTGCAAGTAAGAAGACAGAGTAATATCTTCAAGTATTAAAACAACAAAAGAACACAAAGCAAAAAGCCTCTCAACACAGAATTCTTTATTATCTTATCCATTTTTTCTAAGTTATCCAATTTGTGGTTATATAATTGTTCATAATAGTTTCTTATGGTGCTTTGTATTTCCATGGTCTCAGTTGTAATATCTCCTCATTCTAAGAGAAGCAGGAGCAGTATACCAGACAAAATAGACTCTAAGGCAAAAAGGGTCATGAGAGACAAAGAAAGTCATTACAATGATGGGGTCAATTCATCCAGAGGATATAGTAATTGTAAGTATATATGTACCTAAATATATAAAGCAAATATTAAGAGCGCTGAGGAGAGAAATAGTAGTACAGTAATAGTGAGGAACTTCAGTACTCCACTTTCAATAATGAATAGACCAACTAGACAGAAATCAATAAGGAAATATCAAACAGGAACAGCACTTTAGGACAAATGAACCTAACAGACATAAACAGAACATTTCATCCAAGACCAGCAGGATACATATTCTTTTCAAGTGCACATGGAGCAGTCTCCAGGATCAATTGTTAGGCCATGAAACAAATGGTAACCAATTAAGAAGATTGAAATCACATCAAATATCTTTTCTGACCACAGTGATATGAAACTAGAAATCAGTAAGAAGAGAAAGATTGGAAAATAAACAAATATGTGGAAATAAAATAACACACTCCTGACGACCAATGGATCAAAGAAGAAATCAAAAGGAAAATCAAGGGCTGGGGTTGTGGCTCAGTGGTAGAGCACTTGCCTAGCATGTGTGAGGCACTGGGTTCGATCCTCAGCACCACATAAAAAATAAATAAATAAAATAAAGGTATGTCTACCTACAACTAAAAAAACATTAAAAAAAGGAAAATCAAATAATATCTTGAGACAAATGAAAATGGAAACACAATATATCAAAACCTTATGAAATGCAGCAAAAGTAGTTCCAAGAGGAAAGTTTATATTAATAAGCATCTACATTATGAAGAAAAAAAGAAAGCTCTCAAATAAACAACCTAACTTCACACTTCAGAGAACCAGAAAAAGAAGAACAAACTAAACCAAACATAGAAGGAAATAATAATAAATAAATAAACATAGAAAAGAAATAATAAATATGAGAGCAGGCTAGGCAAACAATTTATCAATTTAAAAGATTGATGAAAGTTAGACTAGCTTTTTTTTTGGAAGGTTAAACAAAATCAACAATTTTTAGCTAGACTAACTAGAAAAAAGAGAAAACTTAAGGAAGTAAAATTATAAACAAAGAATTCTTCCTTCTTTCCTTTCTTCTTTCTTTTTCTTGTATTTTTGGTGCTCAGAACTTAACCTGGAGCTTTATGCATGCTAAGAACATGATTTAAAACTAAGCTATACCCTTCGCAAGAATTCTTTTTTAAAAACTTTATTGTATCTTTTTTTGAATACCCTTATTTTATTTTTTTATTTTTATGTGGTGCTGAGGATCAAATCCAGTGCCTCACACCTGCCAGGCAAACACTCTACCACTGAACTACACCTCCAGCCCCAGAATTCTTTATCCAGAAAAAATGTTGCTCCAAACTACAGACAAAATGGAGATTTTTTTTCAAATGCTGAAAGACCTGTACTAACAAAAAGAAAATTACAGAAATTCCTTCAGATAAAAAAGAAAGTTCTTCAGTTAAATGAAAAGTCATACTAGATGAAAGTCAATATCTATTCAAAAGAATTAAGAACACTGGAAATGGTAACTACATGTGTAAATATAAAATATTTATAAGTTAAATCTCTTTTTTAAAAAAGGTATGACTAGTGGCCAGGCACAGTGGCACATGCCTATAATCTCAGTGGCTTGGGAGGCTGAGGCAGTAGGATCGCAAGTTCAAGACAAGCCTCAGCAAAAAGCAAGGTGCTGAGCAACTCAGTGAGACCCTGTCTCTAAATAAAATACAAAATAGGGCTGGGGATGTGGCTCAGTGGTTGAGTGCCCCTGAGTTCAATCCTTGGTACTGTGCCCCCAAAAGGATGTGACTATTTAAAGTAAAATTTGAAACAGTATTGTAGGGCTTATAACATATATAGAGGTAAATGTGTAAACAAAAAATAGGACAAAGCAGGGAAGGAATAATGAAGGGTACTATTGTAAGGTTCTTACATGACACATGAAGTATGTAGTATCACTTGCAGGTAGAATGTGATGAGCCTAAAACACACGTTGTAAACTCCACAGCAACTCCTGAAACAGCCCAAGAAAAGCTTGAGTTAAAAAGTCAACAAAGGAGATAAACAGGAATATCAAGAAATTCACAAACAGTCCACAAGAATTTGACAAAGGAAAATAGGAATATAAAACAAACAAGACAAAGAAAACAAATAGTAATATGTAAATTTAAACCTAAAAATTCACCTTAAATGTAAGTGGCTTAAATGCCCTACATACAAGATAGAGATGGTCAGACTGGATAAAAGAGCAAGTATAGGCTGTCTATAAGAAACACACTTTAAATGTGAAAACCTAATAGGATAAAAGTAAAAGGATGGAAAGAGATATATTATGCTGTCACTGATTAAAAGAAAAATGGAATGGTTATATTAATTTCATACAAAGGTAAGAATATGACAAAAGAAAAAGATTTGTTTCACAGTGGTGCAGGGGACAATTCATTAAGAAGACATAGCAATGCTAAATGTATAGTACCTAATAACAAAATGCTTAGATGCTTAACATGTAGCATCTAAGAACTTAAAAACAAATTAGACTAGATAGAAGCAAAAGGAGAAAAAGGAAAATTATAGTTAGAGATTTCAGCAATCCTTTCTCAATAATTGATACAATACATAGACAGAAAATCAATAAAACCATAGAACACTTGAACAACACTACCACTATTGTTTGAACACTGAATGTCCCCCAAAGGTCCATGTGTTAGAGGTTGGTGCTGTTGGGAGATGTTGTGGACCCTTAGGAGGTGAGGCCTTGCAGTAGGTCCTTAGATCATTGCGAGTGTTCTCTTCAAGATGATTGAGGGATTCTGATCCCTTCCTCTTTCTCTTTTGCTTTCTGGCCTTGAGGTGAGCAGTTTGTTCCACAATGCCCTCCCTACCATTACTATTTGCACATCCCCCAGAGGCCCAAAGCAATGGCACTACTCAATCTTGTACTGGTACCTCCAAAACCACAATCCAAAGTAAGCCTTTTTTCCTTTATAGGTTAATTATCTCAGGTATCTTGTTACAGTGACAGCTGACTAATACAATCATCAACCATTTTGGATTGATTAACATTTATAGAACTTTACCTGACAATGTAAAAATATAAACTCTTTTCAAATGCACAGAGAATATTTACCAAAGCAGACTGTATCCTGGGCTATAATGAATATCAATAAATTTAAAAGAATTCAAATCATAAAAAATAGAGTATAAACAATATGCAATTCAGTTAGAAATCAATAATTGGAAGACATGGAAAACCCCCAAGTACACAAAAACTAAATATCAAATTTCTGTATAACCAAAGGAGAAACCAAAAGGGATACTTAAGAAGTATTTTGGACTGAATTTTTTAAGATGCACCATGTTAAAACTTGTGAGATGAAGCTAAAGCAGTACTTAAAGAAAAAAATCATTGCACTAAGTACTTATATTAAAAGACAAGAAATGTCTAAAAGCAATAACCTCAGCTTCCACATTAAGAAACTAGCTAAAGAGGAGCACACAAAATCCAAAATAAGTAAAAGGAAGGAAATTGTGAACATTAGAAGGCTATCAATAATATATATATTATTATATATAACATATATAATAATATATATTGCTAAGACATGTAGCAATTGAGAAAGTCACTGAAACAAAAACCTAGTTCTTTAAGAAGACCAGTAAGTTAATAAATTTCTCAATAGACTGATGAGGAGAAAAAGAGAGAAGACATAAATTATCAACATCCCAAATTACAAACAACATTTGATATCATGATAGATTCCAAAGATGTTAAAGGGATAATAAGAATATCAGAATAAGTTTATGCCAATAAATTTGACAATTTGGATGAAATTGACAAATATTTTGAAAGAGATAAACTCTCACAAGTCACTCGTGAAAAATATGGATAGCCTGAACAGCTCTATATTATCAAAGAAATTAAATTTATAATTACAGATATTTTTACACATACAAAAACAAATCTAACACTGGTGTATTCTACTAGCCATTTGAGAAAAAATATTATACCAATTTTATAAATTATTGCAGAAAATTGAAGGAAAGGGAATATGTTCCAACCCTTTGAGGTCAGCATTACCTTCATACCAACATAGACCATTAACTAGAAAGAATCGATAAACACAAATCCCTCATAAACATAGGAAAATTTACAAAAATTTAGCAAATCAAAGCAATTCCTCTGAAGAGGCCCAAATTTTCCCAAATGGTCAGTTCCATGTTTCTATTAATAAGAGAAACATTTGTATCTTTGTTTATTGGACCCTCTCTATAAAGCCAGCTCCTAATGGGGACTGCTTTATATATACCATGTCTAAACCTCATGAAAACACTTGAAGGTAGATGTTATTAATCCCATTTATAGAGGAGGGAAATGAAAATCAGAGACGTTAAGTCCTCAAGGTCACATTACTGTTGAGTGGATTGGATTCCAATCTTCTCTAATATTCTTTTTCTTTCTAAGGTATTCAATAATGTTTCCTTAGTGAATGGTCCAACTATACCTGTTGTATGAAATGATGTCCCCATTTTTCAGCTCACATCAAAACATTAGATATTGGTTTCTGTATATAAAACACTTGCTCTATGAAACTGCCCAAGCCATTCTCTCCAACTATCTTCCACTGGGATACAATATTCCACCGCCCTCCTTATCCACAGGGAACAAATCTCCCAGTGGATGCCTGAAACCACAGAGTGGAGCAACTCCTATATTAACAATGTGTTTTTCCTGTCTGTACATACCTATGATAAAGTTTAATTTATAAATTAGGCACAGTAAGAGATTCACAATAATAACTATGTATCAAATAGAACAATTATAAAGACATACTATAATAAAAGTTATGTGAATGTATTCTTTTGCTTTCTCCCTGAAAATATCTTATTGTATTATATTCCTTCTTGTTGACCGCAGGTAACTGAAAATCCAGAAAGCAAAACTTCAGGTACGGGGAGATGGTCATAAGACATCTTTTGGCTGGGTTAAGTGATGGTATTTGGTGGATTTACCTGGATTTTCCCCAACATTTCTTTCAGTTTTGCACACGAGCTGTTTGCATGTCAACCTTTCTTACTATGGACTGAGAATAGGCTTGAGTCTTATTTATTTACAAACATCCTTAGCACCAGCCTGAGGGTTTTATATACAGCAGATGCTCAACTTGTTCATTTGAAGTGGACTAGCATGAAAATAAGGACCAGCCCAGTGTAAATCATAAAGACTTCAGAAAGAGCAAGAAAAGCCAATCTTACTTCCTAGCACTGAGATCTAGCTCCATAGTTACAAGTAAAATAAGGAGGACCTGAAAGAGCCTAAATGTTATAGTGCTGAGGATATAAAAAGATTCTCTTCAGAAGTTGGAAATAGGAGGGGACAGAACTTTCCATGATGTATTGATTCATGAGTATTGTTTTGCTCTACAGCCAAATTTCTGAGGATTGAAACCCAAGAGGAGGAAAAAAAGTATTTCTCAGACAAAAATTGACATTCATATTTTATTTCAATTATACCAACTTGCTTTTCCAGAAAGTTTTCTATTCAATCTGTTTGAGTGAGGAAGGTGTAGACCACGTCACAAAAAATACAGATGTTCCTCACTTATGATGGTTCAATTTATAATTTTTTGGCTTATGATGGTGTGAAAGTGTAGTTTTAGTAGAAACCACATTTTGACTTGGAATTTTGATCTTTTCCTGAGCTTACAGTATGAGGTCAGATTCTATCAAGATGCTGAGCAGCAGCAGGGAGCTACAGCTCCCTGTCAGCCAGACAATCACCAGGGAAACAACCAATGCTTTGCAGTGTGCTATGTTGCCAGCAGTTTGGGGAGGGTAGAAGGGTTCAGTAAATTACACTTTAGTATAAAATAGGCTTTGTGTTAGATGATTTTGCTCAACCATAGGTTGCTCTGAACTTGGTTAAAATAGGCTGGGCTAAGTGATGGTATTTGGTGGGTTTAGCATATTAAATGCATTTTGACTTAAAATGTTTCCATTTTACAATGAGTTTATCAGGACATAACTCTACCATAAGTTGAGAAAGTATCTGTGTAGTGTATAGGACACACACCTTCTTGTGGTAGTATACTAAAAGGATCTTATAACTTAAATAACCACAGTTTTGTAGTAACAACATAAAACAAGTAAAATAAAACAGCTTTACTCTGAAGGGTAGCAGTTTTGTGGTGATTAAGGAATGAATGTTGCTGCGGAAAAATGATTTTTAATTGAGTGAAAATGTGAGGAACCAAAAGCTCCAGGATGCTAAAACTCACTGGCTTTTCTATGTTTTACTTTGTATGCTATCCAGAGAATGACATGGCCATCTTTAACTTTCTTGGAAAATTGTTAAAATACATTCAAATATTTTCAGATAGCAACAGTTATACAGAAAGTAGGGAAGCTGAATAGCCCAATTTCCCATTCACTGAATAATCATTTATTGTCAGTAATTAAATTAATCTCTATTGAACATATAGTTCTACATCTGGCCATGATAGTGTACAGGTACTGTATTTATCCTTACACCTAAACAACTAGAAAATCAGACAAAATACATGAAAGAATCACACAGGACTGGGATTCTTAAGAGAAGGAAAACCAATCAGATGAGCCCTAATATTGCCCCAGCTTGCAGTCTAGAGACAGGTTTAAGGCTGCAGTGCACATAGAGCCCAGCAGTCTTGGTGAGTTAAAGAGACAGAGGTCAACAATCATTTAGCAAATATATAAAAAAATGTTCAACATCTGTAGCAATTAGAGAAATGCAAATCAAAACTACACTGAGATTCCATCTCACTCCAGTCAGAAGGGCAATCATCAAGAATACAAGAAACAATAAAGGTTGGTGAGAATGTGGGGAAAAAGGTACACTCATACATTGCTAGTGGGACTGCAAATTGGTGCCACTCTGGAAAGCAGTGTGGAGATTCCTCAGAATACTAGGAATGCAACCATTTGACCCAGCCATCTCACTCCTAGATTTATACCCAAAGGACTTAAAATCACTATACTACAGTGACACAGCCACATCAATCTTCATAGCAGTTCAGTTCACTAAACTGTGGAACCAACCTAGGTGCCCTTCAACAGATGAATGAATAAAGAAAATGTGGTATATATACACTATGGAATATTGCTCAGCCTTAAGAATGAAATTATGGCATTTGCAGGGAAATTGATGGAACTGGAGAAAATTATGCTAAGCAAAATAAGGCAATCCCAAAGACCCAAAGGCCAAATACTTTCTCTGATATGTAGATGCTAATTCACAATAAGGGTGCGGTGGGTGTGGGGGGAATAGAGGTATTTTGGACTAGACAGAGGGGAATGAAGGGAGGGGAGGGGACATGCAGGTAGGAAAGATAGTAGAATAAGTTGGACATTATTACCCTATGTACACATATGATTACATGACCTGTATAACTCTACACCATGTACAACCAGATGAATGAGAAGTTATACTCCATTTATGTATGATGTGTCAAAATGCATTTTACTGTCATGTATAACTAATTAGAACAGCAACAACAAAAAAAGAGACAGAAGTCAGAGCTGGGAAGGTCAAGAGAGCTAGAATTTCCAGAACCAAATACTGGAGAGAAGAGAAATGCACAGAGAAAAGGTACAGGAGATATAGAGAGGGGTACCTATGAGTTTTTGACTAAGCATTCATCTGCACATGTATGAAAAGAAACCATTCAAAACCAGAAAAGGAATCACTAGAAAGTAGTTATTGTGAACTGAATGTTAGTGTCCCTCCAAAATTTATATGATGAAACCCTAACTCCTAATGTGGCTGTATTTGGAGTAAGGAAGTAATTAAGATTAAATTAGGTCATAAGGGTGAGGCCCTTATATTATTAGACCAGTGTTCTTATAAAAAGAGCCACAAGAGGGCCCTGTCTCTCCCTCCCCCCTCACCCCCCTATACCTATGCACAAGGAAAGGCCACGTAAGGAGATAGCAAGAAGGTCGCCATCTGCAAGCCAGGAAGAGAGCCCTCACCAGAAACAGAACTCTGTCAGATCTTGATCTGGGACATTCAGCCTCCAGAACTGTGAAAAATACATTTGTATTGCTTAAACCATCCAGTCAGAGGTATTTTGTTATGGCAGCAACAAGCAGATTCCTGGAGATAACACAGCAATGGGACTAAATCATATTTTTAGCAACCATTTAGAAAAACCATTTAATACATGGCATTGGATAGCAGTGAGGCTAAATTATCTCCAAGACTATAAATGCTGCACTTACTATAACAATCTGTAAGTGCAGACCTGATCTCAAGGAACTTAACTACATTGTTAAAACAAAAGTTAACACTATTTTTTTTTGAACTGGGGATTGAACTCAAGGGTACTCAACCACTGAGCCATATCCCCAGCCCTATTTTGTGTTTGATGTAGAGACAGGGTCTCACTGAGTTGCTTAGTGCCTCGCCTTTGCTGAGGCTGGCTTTGAACTCGAGATTCTCCTGTCTCAGCCTCCCAAAGTGCTGGGATTACAGGATTGTACCACCGCACCTGGCAGCACTATTTTTAAAATACAATAAAATCCAGCACCAAACGACATAAAATTTGCAATGTCCATCATCAAAATAAAAAGAATGAATTATGAAGAGAGCCAGGAAAATATGTTCCATAGCCTAAAGCAAATTTAATAATAAAAATAAACCCTAGATATAACAGAGATGATAAATTTATTAGAAAAAGAATTTAAAAAGCTACCTAAAATATGCTCCATATGTTCAAGAAGATAGAGGAAAACATACTGGAGAAAGAGATGGAAATTCTAGAAATTAAAAGGTATATTTGAAGTAAAAAAAATATTGAATGGGATTAAGAACAAACTAGATGTTGCAAGAAAACCAGTAGACTTGGAGACTTCGCAATAGAAACTATCCAAACTGAGGTTCAGAGATAAAAAATCTGAAATAAAAATGAGAACATCATCAGTCATCTGTGGGACAAAACAGGTAGTCTAATCAACATAGTTGGTGTCCCAGAAAAAGAGAGACAGAAAGAAAAAAAAAAGAACAAAAATAATGGTTAAATATTTTCCACATTTGTTAAAGACTATAAACCCATGATAAAAGAAGCTCAGTAAACATAAAGATGACCACATCATAAGACATAATCAAATTACTCAATATCAGTGACAAAGAGAAAAATCTTAAAAGCAGCTAGAAAAAAGACACAATTTATACAAAAAAAAAAAAAAACCAAGAATAAAAGTGTAAGTAAATTTTTAGTCACAATCTATGAAAGGTGTTAGACAATGGGGCAACAAGCTGGGCATGGTGGCCCATGCCTGTAATCCCAGTGGCTCAGGAGGATGAGGCAAGAGGATCACAAGTTCAAAACCAGCCTCAGCAACTAAGCAAGCCCTAAGCAACTCAGTGAGACCCTGTCTCTAAATAAAATATAAAAAAATGTTGAGCCCCTGGGTTGAAACCTCAATACTAGAAAGAAAGAGAAAGAAAGAAAGAAGGAAAGAAAGAAAGAAAGAAAGAAAGAAAGAAAGAAAGAAAGAAAGAAAGAAAGAAAGAAAGAAAGAAAGAAAGAAAGAAAGACGGGCAACAGTACTGAATAAAAATCCTGTCCATATAAAATTTTATAGCCAGCAAACAGATTTTTCAAAGCATAAAGGTAACAAATGACAAAAGGTAAGAGAATATATTTCCAGTAAATCTGCACCATAAGAAAGGTCAGAGCAAGTTCTTCATGGAAAAGCAAAATGTGATACCAGATGGAAATAGGTGTCTACACAAAGCAAAAAAGATTATTAGAAATGATAAGGACTTGGACAAAATAGAGAATATTTTAGACTGGTCATGAATCTCTTAATCTCTATGAGATAGGTTGGATGGATTCATGGCTACTTGTTGAAGACTGAATCCTGGGCACACAGGAGACCAGACAGGAGCCAACTTTGGGTTCTGAGAATTTGCCTCAAAGACTGCAGTGGCCTTAGTTGTAGATACAAGTTGAACACTATCAACCATTTATGCAGTGTGATCCGCTATATGCTCTCAAATTCCCCAAGGATATTTCAATCTATGGTGCTAATGGAAAAAAAAATAACAGAAAAAAAAGGTTCCATTGTGCTTGATTCTTATCAGGTGCATCTATGCCTCCTTCTATTTAATCTTAATACATAATGTTCTCCCCATGTTACAAAGAAACTCAACAATTCAATAACTATAAGAAAAAAGCAAGATGCAGAACAGTATGTAGAGTCTACTACCTTTAATTTTTAAAAGAAGAATAATTAAAATATATGCATATTTATACACATAAGTATTTGCTGATTTTTGCAGATAGAAACACAGTTAATGAAATGGTTGCCTAGGAGGGGTGGATGAAAGTATGTTTAAGAGAACGTGAGTGGCAACATGCCCTCCCTTTGTTAATAGCTTTGAGTTTTGGTCTATATAAATGTTTACGTATTCAAAATGAACATCTAAAAAAGTGAAAAAAGGAAAAAAATGAATGCTGGACACAAACTAATGAATACTTTATCAAAATGATAAACCATATAGAGAAAATAATTAATTCAAGTAACTTAAATTCACACCACTCTACTTTCTTTTTTTTAAACAAATGTCTTAGATGGACACAATGTCTTTATTTTATTGCTTTGTATGTGGTGCTGAGAATCAAACCCAGGGCCTCACGCATGCAAGGCAAGCGCTCTACTGCTGAGCTACAATCCCAGCCCCCCACTCTACTTTCTTAGAGGTGAGTTAACAGTTTGTGTAAGTAAGATGGATGTTGTAAAAAGAAGGAAAACAACAAAATTGTGGCATAATTTTACAATAATAAGTGTAGTGGCAAAGCTCCTGAACAGAAGTCTTATTCTGTTCTATTTGTTACTTTGCAAAGAGCTTCTTTTATAACACTCAATTTCCTGTGTAAGCCAAAAACCTAGCAGTAGAAAGAAATATGAGGTGTCATTTTGATGACCAATCCTTAAAGAGAGAAAAATGTAATAACATAGTGCCAATGGAAATATTGAAAAGATAATTTAATTAATTTAAAGAACTGATTGGCATCATTTGGAGAAAATCCCAACAGAGCTCCTGCTACAACTAGTAAGAAAGAATTTCAGAGATTTTAATTTTTTAATTGCTTACACAAAAATGAGAGAATTTTCAGAGCAACCATTAAAAACATGAGGGTTCAATTTTCAGTGTTGAGTATTTGTAGTATGTGGGTTATAATTTGGTGTAAAAAAAATCTGAGGGACAAGATGGTGTTAGATTGGGGGACAAAAGCATAAACATAATTGGAAAACATAATTGGAAACCCCTGTATGTGGGAAACAAATGTTTATATGATGATACTTGCCACCATCTCTACAAATATCTGGAGAATGAGAACAAAGAGAGCTGAGGTGAGTAGCAAATAGTTTGAATACTAACTGCTCACTGTGGACACTGTTCAATTAAATGATTGACAATTTGCTTGGAGATAAATCAAAATGACAAGGAGTTTTTGAACTTTGACATTTGTTATTGTCAGGCATAGATATCTTATTTTCCAAAATTCTGAATGATGTTAATGATTAGAGAAAAAAAAAAGAATGTTTCTTTTCCTGCTTTTTTTTGGATTGACTTAGCATTTTTTAATAATCCTATTATATCTCTACTATTGGCCTATCAGCTGTACCTCTTGTTTTTATTTTTTCAGAGGTTTCTGTAGAATTTGATGTATACATACTATATAGATTGATTTGTTTTACAAATCTATATGTATACATACTATATAGATTGATTTGTTTTACATAAGTATATGTATATAAGTACATACATATCTTCATCTCATTTAAAATAATATTATATAACTTATATGGTGTGAGAAACCAATAACAGTATAGTTACATTTCTAACCTCTGGACCTTTGTATTATAGTTGTCATACATTTAGCTTCTACATATGCTATAAAACCCCACAATATAGTATTTTTATTTTTGCTCTATGTAGTCAAATATCATTTTAAAAAGAAAAAAGGAGAAAAAATAAGAAGAAATCAATAGTAAGAATATAGCAAAATAGATTTCAACTTCATATTGACAATTACATTAAATATGAATTATTTAAACACTGTCAAAAAGGAAGAGATTGCTATATAAAAAAGCAAGATTCAAATATATGCTACCTATAAAAAAACATTTTAAATACAAAGTCACATGTATGTTAAAAATAAAAGAGTCGAAAACAGTATATCCCATGTGCAGAAAAGAGCTAACATGGATGACCCAAGATTGCTGTCCTTTGGCAGGCCTTCTTGGAAGGTTGGCCATCAACTGGTATGTGTGAACCTGATTTGGGGAGAGTTATCACTGGCAAGATGGCTCCCCTGAAGCCTTAGGGAATGTGCAAACAATGCAGTCTGTGGTGAACAATATTTGCCATCTGGGAGTATAGATTTAAAGTAGGTATAGGATTATGTGTGCTTTTCTGATTCTTTATTCTTTTTCATAACTTTCATTTTTTCAAAAAGAATACACTACTTCTATCATTCTTTTAAAAGTTGTGACAGAAAGTTCTCAGACAGATGGCACAGTATAGCAAAAATCTGGCGATTGGAGAGTAAAAGAGAGTAGAAAAAAATATTTCTAAGATCATTTCTGATCTAAGGTGGCATAATTCCCAGTGGTTAGTTACAACTCAGAGAAAATGAAGTGCAGGGCACAAAGCTCAGTGAATCCTGATGGCCCTGCATTACTTGCCCCAACTCCAGTCACTCTGCCTTTCTCTGATCTCTGTCTTTATCTTGGATAAAGAGTCAGTCTATTATTTGGCCATCTCAGTAGGTATCCTGTGCCCTGCACTTTTATAAACTTTAGGCTATTGACTTATTTTGGGTCCTGGGATGGTATTTTAAAATATTTAGGGGATATTTTCTTAATTGACTGAAAACAAAAAATCTACAAATGATTCCACAAAATTATGATGTGAACAGGACTATACACAGAATCATCTAGACAAGACATCTTGAGTTATCTTTAAAGAGTGAAAAAATACCAGGTAAAAGCAACATAATCTTTGTATGTTTTTTTTTCCTGCTAAGAATATTCTTTTCCTCTTCAGTTCTTTCTATCTCTCAAAATTCAGCTGAAACTTCACTACCTCAGGCCAAGTCTATCTGAATTTCCAAGACTAGATTTCCAAGACTAGTTATGTTTCTATAGATCCAGGTTCCTTACAGTGTTGAAGGAAGCAGCTGCATACTTATAACTTGATAGTATCTATTTATCCTTCTGGAATGTGTGTTCCAGTGGAGCAGAGGCTCTGACTGCTTGGGTATCCTTTCTTATTCAATGTTTTATACATACCAAGAATTCAATGCCTATTTGTTGAATGGATGCATGAAGTTTTAATCTAAAATAATGTGTGGACTTTAAGCCAAGATTTCTACTAGTAAGATTGAATTGACTGTGATGCAACTAGATATTTGGCCCCAAGTAAGAGGTCTCTGTACTATTTATCTTAAAATACATGCTAGTTTCAGACTCATATGCATTGACAATGCCACATGTGTGCCACTAGCACTCCATCTTCTCCAAGTACACCTTTTCTACGTGACGTCTATTTTTTGTTGAGTGTCTTTGCTCTGAACTGCATCTAGTTACATTTGGTCCAAGTGTTCTGAAGCTGCCTTAAGGTTCTTTCTTCTGGACTCAGTCAACAACTCCTAGAGAACAGAGAATGTTTTTGTTTCTTCAAATCCCCACCATGTATTTAGTACAATAGACAGTAGATCAGTTTTGGTGACTCATTGCCACTAACTTATCTCACACACGTCTAAAATGCTTGAAAAGTAAAAAGAATTCAACCATATAATAATTGCACTGAAACAAATGAACTGGCTTTATCTAAGGTAGTTACTTCTAATCTTTAAAGACCATAGTCTTTTAGAATGATGAAAGCAATGGACTTTTGGAAAAGGCATATTCACAGACTATAGGTTCAGTAATCTTGGACTAAGGCTTATATTGAGCAGAATGTGTTGAATGTAGTATAAAAATGTATTTTGTTTAACCCAAGTCAGTGATGTCTGTGATGTGTTATTTTATAATTTTGTATTTGTGATTTGCTATTTATAATCTGCCTATGGTGGGAATTATATGAATAATCTGAGAGAGTAAAAGAATCATTTTGGAAAAGGAAATTAACTCTAGCAGCTGCTTTGTTCTGGATCCTGTATACACATGATCACATTTCATGGCAAAGCAATCCTGCAGACTGCTGACCTTGACTTCATCTTCCAGTTGAGGAAACTGAGACTCAGAGGGCTGAACAACTAAACCTGAAATAATTCAGTTCCTAAGGAGTGGAGCCAGGACCCAAAGGCCTTTCCAGCACACAAGCCCCAGAATGCTCTGTTTTACCTTGTGCCTCTCAAACACTAGCCAAGCTTGGGGCATAATTCCAGCTGCACAAGCCTCAGTTTAGGTTACTCTGTAAAAGTTTGACTTACTAGTCTTGTAACATACCTTTTACTTTGAACCACTAAAATTTTGAGTGCACAAAGTATCAAAAGTGTCCCTGGGTATAAAAAAAGAAACATTTTGGCAATAAGAGTAAGAAAGTAAGATCTTCAAATACAAGTAAGTTGTTATTTTCTTGGGAAATAGGCTGTAAAATTCCACTGTCATAGTAGGTATTCTGCTGTATATTTTATTGTAAAACTCCATTATTATTTTTATTGTCATTAAGAGATCAGTTCTAATTCCTACTAGACTCAATACCTTCCTTTAAAACAAAAATTTTGTCTAAGATCCAGTAACAAAACAGATAACCTACCCACATACATAATTTTGAAATAATTAACATAATGCATTGAATATAATATGAAGAAGAAAACAAGAGGAAATTAATTTACAGTAAAATAATAAGTATTTCGATATGTACATAGTCAGGCATGTCTAGACTAGAAGATATAATGAGCTAATCAGTTTTTTTGCACCAATATGTAGAATCACACTTACAAATACAGCCCGATCCAGGAGTGTTATATTAAGGATTCAAATACCATGAGCAGTGTTGCTAATGAAGATGTGATTTTTCTGAAAAGGTGAACAACTCTCAGTGGAGTTTCAAACAAAATGCAACATGGTCTTCTCTAAATTTTTGTGAATGTTGCATTCCTAGAAAATTCAGTACACAGTGTAGCTGTGCAAATGTTTTATTCTGTTTATAGGTACAACACAGTATTATGAATGCAAATAAGACAGATTTCACCCCTATATCAGAGTCTGGTAGGACATTCTGAAGTTGTGTGAGATGTGGAACCACTCTTTGCATTTCAGGGTTGCTCCATAGACACTGTCAGGGTTCCTTGCCAGTAAGTACTGTCTTCCATTTGAGAATAACCACCAGTACACCCTCTCCCTACACTTTAATTTCCAAAATCTCCCACTGTAAACCACTAATTTAATATGTGGCAGGCTCTGTGCTAATTTACCTACAAATGTCTTTTAATAATGTACTTTTTGTATTTGACAAAAATTATTACACACTTTCAATCTACAGGGTATCACACATGGTGCCATCATCAGGTACATAGCTGTGAACAAGATCATCAATGGTTCCTGATCACAAATAGCAAATGATCTAATAGAGGAGAGAGACCAAAAAAACACATAGAAATAAGTAAAAGAATTGGCTACTAATACTTGGATCTATTTTATTTTATTTTATTTTTAAATATTTATTTATTTTTTTAGTTGTAGGTGGACAGAATATCTTTATTTTATTTTTTATGTGGTGCTGAGGATCGAACCCAGTGCCTCGTGCATGCTAGGCGAGCACTTTACCACTGCACCATAACCCCAGCCCCACTTGGATCTATTTTAAAGAAGACTATCAGGAAAGTCTGAGTCCATCAGTCTAAATCCAGTTAAGGAGGCAGCTGGGTGAAGTTTTTGTTTTTCCCAAAAGAAGAAGTGATGAGTCCAGGTACACCACTGCTAACCAAGTGACCTATTTCAGCTCAAGGCTCCATCATTCCCAAGGCCATCAACTTTTCAGATCAAAAATGGATGGATTAACCAGATGTGGTGGTGCACGCCTGTAATTCCAGCGGTGCAGGAGGCTGAGTCAGGAGGATCATGAGTTCAAACTCAACCTCAGCAACTTAGCAAGGCCCTAAGCAACTCAGGAGACCCTGTCTCTAAATAAAATGCAAAAAAGGGCTGGGGGTGTGGCTCAGTAGTTAAGAGCCCCTTGATCCAATCCCTGGTACCAAAAAAAAACAAATGGATGGATAATTTTCCAAAGATGATAAACAAATAGCCAAAGTAAATACAAGGTGTTCAATATCATTAGTTATTAAGGAAATGCAAACCAAAACCACAAAGAGATATCATGGCATGTAAGAATGGCTACAATTTAAAATTTGGAAAATAACAAGTGTGGACAAAGATATGGAGAAATAGGAGCCCTTATCCATTGCTGGTAGGACTGTAAAATGGTCTAACCATGGTGGAGTACAGTATGATGGCTCCTCAAAAAGTTACACAGGATTATATATAGTCCAGAAATTCCACTTTTAGGCATATGCTACAAAAGATTGAAGACAGGCACTCAAACAAAGCCTTATTCATTAATGTTCACAGCAGCATTGCTCACAATAGTCAAAAGTATAAAAGCCCCAAATATACATCAACAGCTGAATGGATGAACATGTTGTGGAATAATACAACAATGGAGTATTGTTAGGCATAAAAAGGAATGGAGTTTTGATATATGCTACAGGGTTTTTGTTTGTTTTGCTTTTCTTTTTTCTTTCTTTTGCCATACTGGGGATTGAACCCAGGAAAGCTCTACCACTGAACTACATCCTCAGATGTTTTCATTTATTTTTTAAATTTTGAGATAGGGTCTTGCTAAGTTGCCCAGGCTGGCCTCGAACTCATGATCCTCCTGTCTCAGCCTCTGGAGCTGCTGAGATTATAGTCTTGAGCTACCATGCTCGGGCTACCAATTAAATACAGCTTAAAAACATTATGCTAAGTGAAAGAAGCCACACACAAAATATCACATGTTATCTGATTCCTTTTATATGAAATGTATATCCATAACAGGTAAATTCACAGAAAGAAAAAACAGTTTGGTATCAGGTTCCAGGGGCTGAGAAGCAGAGGTAAGAGGGAAGTAGGGTAACTGTTTAGTACGTGTGGGGTATTTACCTTGGGATGATGGAAATGTGTGGGAGCTAGGTGGAAGTAGTGGCTGCACAATGTTGTTAGTGTATTAGATGCCACCGCATTGTTCACTTTAAAATGGTTAATTTTATACTTTGTGTATTTTATCTCAACAATTTTTTTAAATGGATAGATACTTCCTTTTGCCTTTTTAGGTTTATATTCATCTGCTTTGGAAAAGACTTGATATGTCTATATATTTCTTCTAGTTTAAAGGTGCATGACTGGGCAGAACATGTTATTTGCCTGATGTTTTCTCCTGAGAAAAGCAATTAGAGTGATGGCGAAGTTCCACTTCTCAAGCTGAGGGCCTTTCTGAGCATTCCTGACTAGGAAGCTAGGACTGGGTAGGGTGTCTGGTGCTTTTGGGTCCCATTGCAGCTCTTGAGAGCACACAAAGCAAACATCTTGGGGATACCTCTTAGGGAAGAGAGCACCATGGAGTGAAGGAGGAAGGATGGCTGCATGGAGGGAAAGAACCACATGGACAATATGGAAGGGCAGGGAGACGTTGCTACTTGGGACTGGCTGGAGAAGAAAGGTCTGAATGGCATTTGAAGGAGGCTCCAATGCTGGGTAAAACTCCAAAGACGCACCTTATAGCAATACCTAAAGTAAAGCTCTCTCTCTCTATTTTTTTTTTTTAACTGGGGAGTGAACTCAAGGGTACTCGACCACTGAGCCACATCCCCAGCCCTATTTTGTGTTTTATATAGAGACAGGGTCTCACTGAGTTGCTTAGTGCCTCGCCATTGCTGAGGCTGGCTTTGAACTCGCAATTCTCCTGTCTCAGCCTCCCAAAGTGCTGGGATTACAGGCATGTGCCACTGTGCCCGGCTAAGCTCTATATTCTTTTTTGGGGGAGGGGATACTGGAGATTGAACTCAGGGGCACTGGACCACTGAGCCACATCCCCAGCCCTATTTTGTGTTTTTTTTTTTTTTAGTTAGAGACAGGGTCTCACTGAGTTGCTTAGCGCCTCGCTGTTGCTGAGGTTGGCTTTGAACTCATGATTCTCTTGTCTCAGCCTCCCTAAGTGCTGAGATTACAGGCTTGCACCACCACACCCAGCTTAAGCTCTATATTCTTAATAAAGATTTGTAGTGTTGGATTTTTCTAGTGTTTTCTTTTAGAATGTAAAAGAACATATAAAGATATAGAACTCATTTGGTTGGAGGTAAAAATTAAAATATGAAAGATTTAATATCCCAAATTTTCCCTGTGGAGGTAGATAGTTGTGATATTATTGGAAACAGAGGGAAAAGGGCCAAAGGAGGGATTGAAAAGAGGGCAAAACTTCCAATTTGTGAGGATAGAGCTGAGACTAGGATCTAGGCTCATCCCTATTTTCTAGGTCAGGATACACTATAGACATCAGAAACAACCCTAGCTATTTTGAGCAGAAAGGAATTTAATACACAAAAATTGTGTACTTAAAAAAAAACATATATATAAGGTTCCAGGCACAGGCCTCAGGATGGCCCTTGAGGAACAGGAACATCACAAGAGCTGCAACTAGCAGGAGGAAAGGGAACCCAAAAGTTACACTGGACCTGCTGCTTGTAGGACACATTCCTGAGTTGCATCACAGGGATTGGAAACATTGACTTTCAAGCCAAGCAGTGATTCTTGTTTTGTTTTGTTTTGTTTTGTTTTTTAAATATATTTTTAGTTGTGAATGGACACAATACCTTTATTTTATTTATTTTTATGTGGTGCTGAGGATCAAACCCAGTGCCTCATATGTGCTAGGCAAGCCCTCTACCCCTGAGCTACAACCTCAGCCCCTAAGCAGTGATTCTTGACCTACACCTGCAAAAAAAATGAATGCTCTGTGTCCCACCACTGGAGGAAAAGATCAAAAAAGGGATAGTTAAGATTGTAACACAATCCAATACAGCCTTGGTGACATTTGACAGAAACTACAAAAGCATGGTCTACCCTCACTTCTGCCCTCCAAACTTTGCACAAGGGCATTTGATGGGCCAAATGGAATAGTATCCAAAAGTTGAGCTGCAAGGGATCCCAGAAAAAGCTGTTGGTAGCTTTCCAGTCTTGCAGTACATAAAGGCCCACCTGCAAGGTAAAATGGACTATGGATCCATTCTCAGCATCCTTCTCACATTAACTTCCCATTAGAGTTTTTCTTAATCTTAAAAGTATTATTAAATGAGAGTGGATCAAAGTTTGAATTGCAAAGCAGAAGCTCCAACTCTTGTCCTCACAGTATCCTACACAGCCTGCAAATCCTAAATGAAGGAGTTCGGTATGGTATTGATTTTTCACTGCATTTCCTCTGGACCTAAGAGAATCTGAGAATTTTAGAGTGAGAAAGGAAATCTTTTGTACTCATATGAAAAATGGAGAAAGAGAAGTTCCAAGCCTTGGAAGTTCTTGCTCTGAATTGAGCACTCAGACACAAAATAACCCACTTCAGAGTAAATAGTTACATTCTAGGAGTAAGCACCTAGAATCGTTTTTAATAGCTTTTGAAAGAGTTCACAGACTATGGAGTCAGATGTGTAACTGAGCAGTCTTTTTATGCCTGGGGCAAGTCCCAAGCACTCCTCCAATTTGCCCCCCTAATTTGCTAAACCATGGGACAACAAGCCTGCAATTAGAGTTGTATTTTTAAATCGTCTAAAATTTTTATGTGGCACTTCTTTCCCCTATACACAGTCTTGCCAAAATGCGGTTATTTTCACAGAGGAAATACAAAGAGTGGGCTTAAAATTACAAGTCATATTCTAAGTCAGGAAAAGGAAGTGGGTTTTCTGGGGCAAACTCTCGGCTGGACTCCATACAGTTGTCCCAACCTGATGCCACAAAGTCCAGCACCTGCGACATCCAAGGCCTGCCCCTGAAATATGAAGACTCCTGCTTCCAATATTTCTACATAGATTTGTGTGGTACTTCATTGAGCATTAGACATGTGTGTGCTTTTGGCCATGGTCAATAAGGAGGAAGTTTGGCTCCTGGTTCCATGTCACTAAATGTCAGACGTGTTCTTATTGCCTCCATGGGAGAAATGTTCTTGTCCCAACCCCCGCTGAGACTCATGACATTTCATCTGTTCTAGAAATGACAGAAGACAGGTCCCTCTGGGATTCACGCGCCTCTGCTGGGATTTTCACACCATTCGCCATGTTAACATGAAGCAACAGCTGGGTTGAAGAGAGCTGATAAAAATAGCAACATCACCCTGCAAGCGGGTTGCGTGGCAAAGAAGGAGAGTCAAGTATTTAATTCCAGGTGGCACCGATTTCTGAGTCCAGAGCTGCATTTCTTAGAACATCCACCTTTTCAGAAAGAGCAAAGTAAGATTGTTTCATCCAAGTGTTAAGTAGGAGAATGGGAGAGGGTCACGCTACTCTTGCAGCTGGTAGGCTCTGGTCTGCCTGCTCGTTGATGGTAGATCAGGCGACCGGATACTGTAGTCCCTGAACAAATGAGCTCAGCCAACTTTGGGAACTTGGTTTTCAAGGTTGCTGTGTGTTGCTGCAGAAACTTCCTGCTGTGAACTTCTCTTTCCATTCATTAAAGCATAGCTTGCAATTGAACATTCTGACGTAACATAGCTAGATTTTTGGCAGCAGTGTCGACCATATTCAAGAGTTTCCTTCAGACAACGTTAAGGTTTCACATCCTCAAGAATTCTTGCCACTTTCCTTTAATAACTTGAAAAAACAAGTTTCTCTCAGAACTTCATTGTTCCAATATTTCCTTAGCACATATTTACTCCTTTAAGAAGTATGTTAGGTGTGTGTGTATTTATAGAGTCTGGGTGTACATTGATGGGTTAGAATTTAACGTCTTCTAAAAGGTCAGTTATCTGAATGGAAGTTTAGAGAAAAGTTAGTAGAAGGCTAGTATTTTCTTCAAAGGGTCATATTTTTCTCCTTCT
Organism: Geosciurus inauris; assembly: GCA_004024805.1. Classification (NCBI taxonomy): domain Eukaryota; kingdom Metazoa; phylum Chordata; class Mammalia; order Rodentia; family Sciuridae; genus Geosciurus; species Geosciurus inauris. Next base: position 37,758 of record PVHX01001034.1, on the reverse strand, counting down.
AAACTATTTGGTCATTTCACCACAAAACTTTGTTGTGTCAAAAGGGTGTTTTTTTACTAACTCTCAACCTTGGTGTTTGAAAATAGCCTTTTACATCTCTAAGACAAAAGGTGTAGAAAAGTAAAAATAAAGAGGTGGTAAAATTTCCTCTACAGGGAAAAATGTAGTTTAACTATGTACATTTATTACAGTAAAAATTTTAAATAGGAAACTAACTGGTTAAAATTTATAGCTATTTGGACAACTGGAAATCTTTCAAAACTCATTCTCATTAAAATGCAAAGTAATAAAGTGAAAAATGCAATGGAAAGTCAAAACGAATTCATAATTTTTAAGTGCCCACACAAATGGGAAGCTTGTACTCTTTTTGGAGTACAAGTGGTTTAGTAAGTCGCCAATTCAAATGTGGTAGTTGTTTGTAGCCTGAATTACAGCAGCAGGATTACTGTTCCCCCAAGCTTTAAAAAGCATTACATAATATTAACACAATGTGGTTAATAGGGATTTTAACCCATTATAATTTTACTGAACCTAAGCGCCACTGAAATTTGGGAATTGAAACATGGCTGTGGTTCTTCCCACTAGACTGTCCCTCACCACAAATACACAGGGTGTGAACTGGACTAAGGACAGAACAGTGACGATATTAATGACTAACTTCATCTTAAATTCTCACCACAAACCTTCTATCCCCTGTGTTATAGATGAAGAAAGTGATGCTAAGAGAAGTTAAGGGACTTATTTGAGTTGATGTAACTAAATGGGCCTTGAATTCCTGGCTCACTGACTGCAAAGTTGACATTATAGCCAATCACATGAGCTTGCATTTGTTACCTGAATCTTTTGAATTTACATAATGTCCTGAGTCTTTGTGTGGATTAAAATTAAATACAAGGATTTTTATTGACTTCTTCCCTCGAACATGTGCAACACCAAAACAGAAAAGAAAATATCCCAGATGGGATTCTGGAATATGATTTCTCTATCAAATGATTTTATAAATGTATCAGGCCCTGCTTGTTTGGTTGGCCAGATGCTAAAATTATATCGCAGAAGTTTGATCAGCTTCTGAGGAAATAGGGCTGCTTCCTGTGTACATTTGTCAAGTCGGCTGTGGCTTCAGTTCTTCCACCCACCCAGGCACATCTGGCCAGAGTGTGTGCCTTAAGCAGATAGGCCAGGTCCAGCCAGGCCAGCAGCCCAAGAATGCAGAGATCAGATAGCCAGGACATGTGGGCACCTTGGTTACCCACAGCAATAAAGTTATGGGATGTGTGAACCAGCAGCCAAAAGTACATAGATTCTGAGACATGTGTGGACAAAAGGAGGCAGTGAGAAAGAAGAAAGCTAGGGACCGTAGGGGTTGGAAAAACCAAGAGGGAGATGTGGAAAGAGGAAGAGAGAGAAAGGTGTGAAAAGGCAGAGGAAGAAAATCACATCTGTGCAAGGAATGGTCAGTGCCAATTAATTGGCATTGAGAGTTAACTGCCTCCATGACCAGGAATTTTCTGGAACCCTCTTTCATGCTCATAATTTAGTCGGGACGTTCTTGGTAAGGGGTATTGGGAGAATATTTAACTGAACAATTTTGAGCTAAAATAAGAGGCGTGTACTGTTTCCTGCAGCCAAACTGTGAGGAAGACAGTTTGGTGAGCACCCACCATGGGGGCAAATGAAACCTGACATCTGGAGCAGACCATTTCTCGGACCTGTTCTCTGCATCTCTCTACAGGCTTTTCTAGGCTTTTCTTTGTGAGTGGGTTTCATTGTCTCAGACCACCCCTCCACAAGGTAGGAGGATCAGTGATCTGCCCCACTCTACTTCCAGGCCAGAGATGGAAGACCCCTACCCTCCTTAACCACTCCCCACCCATGCAATTTGGAAAGTCCTGATATGGTTAAGTCATGTGCCAAAACCTCTGAATCAATCCTTGCTGCCAGACAAGTGAAATACTATGATTAGTTCAGATGTGGTTGTATGTCCAACCCCTGGGCCAATCACTTCATCCAGGGGCAAGTGAGGTACTATGTTTGATCTAACTTTGGCCATGTGACTATATATAGGGAGGAAAGGCAAAGTCTTGCCGGGTACAGAGCAGTCAGGGGTTCTGGGCAGATGAAAACAGTTGAGATCTTTCCACATGTTTTCATCATTCCATCATGTTCTGGCAGTGGCTCATCAGGATTCAACTGAGAGCAGCCAGGCTGTTCTTCCTTGTTGGAGGGTCATATCAAGATCCCAGAGGGTGGGCACAGTTACATCAAGTATATTAAATTATATAATTCATTGGCTTTGCTTTGAATTGCAACATTGAATTTCATTTGAAATTTCAAATAATATTGAAGAACGATGCACAATGTTTACATTTACTAAAATGAGGCATGGATTAAAAATGTTTGAGAAACAGCATTAGAAGAGGGGGAGCTTCTCTGTCTTGCCAATAGTAGAATCCATTCCTATTTGTACAGAGACTGACATGTTCTCTTTAGTTTTCTATGGGTTAAATGGAGGAAGTGGTTCAAAATGGTCAGCCTTATTCAGAATGAGAGGAGGAAAGGGAAGGAAGTGCCCATGTACTGAGCTCCTATACCAAAGACTTAATGTGCATTTTCTCAAAGTGACCGTGTTCTGTCCTCTGGCACCTCAGTGAAGGGCAACCACTCTGGCTAATTGTCATAGATGCACCAGCCTTCATATGGGTATCTTGGCAACTTGCTTAGACTCCCAAGATGCTTCCAAGTTGGCTACATGGTTAGCCGTGCATCTTGTCTGCATCAAAGTGCAGAGGGGACTGATGAGATGGTGTTGCGCAAAACTGAGAGTGATGAAGACACTTCTCTCTTTTTGAAACCTTATTAGGATACCAGTGAGACAGAGAATCCTTTCAATCTTGTGTCCACTAGGGTTTGGTCCTGCTGCAGCCTTGAAAATGACCAGCCTGTTTCCATTTCCTGCCTAGAGCCAGTTAGCTCTTAGCAGAAAGCGACAGGGGTGAGTGGAGGGTTGGGTGACCACAGACCAGACACTGCTGGAGACATATTACCCTCACTGCAAATGGAGGTGACAGTGCTAACCTGAGGGAGTTTTAGTAAGAAACAGAGGACAATGAAGCAGTTTCTGGCACGGGGCCCAACGGGCACACAGGATGTGCTGGATACATGCAGCTAGTGTTACAAAGGGAGCATAAACATCTGCCAACTTATTTTTATTTATTTATTTATTTATTTTTACCCTGAGCTTGGAGGCCTAGCTTTGCTCAGCTTTCTGGATGCTGGCCAAGCTAAATTAACACTCTTATCTTCTGGCCCCTGCAGCTGGCAGCTTCCCTGTAGGTCCTTGCAAAGTTCTCTTTAGGCTCAGCTGAATGTGCAGGGAAGCCATCCTGGGTCATTCAGCCAGTTCTCTGCCCTGGACTCCTTCACCCACTTGCAGGGGAGACCTCAACCTCCACCCCTGGGTTCTATCTCTAGGACTAGCCAAGTCGTGCTTTTATACAGGCACAGGGAGGTCAGTGGGGTGGCTTTGAGCCCTGCACACAGTACGAACACAAAACATCTTGCACATGAGAGGGAAGCAGGGGCCACAAATAGTCGAAATCCACCCAATTTTGCCAGAAAGGATTCAGCTAGATGTATTTGACCCACTTAGCAATATTAGCTGTGCTGTGGGACTCTATCCCAGGGTTTTCTTAGACTGTGTTTCTCAAACTCAAAAGTGCTTCAGAATTCCCTAGGAACCTGGTTAAAATGTAGATTCTGATGGAGGAAGTCTGGCGTGGGACAGAGATTCCAAAGTTCTCACAAGCTTATGGGGGATGCACCTGATTAGTCTGATGACCTTTCCAAGAGCCAGGCTCTGAGACACTAGCAAACTTTAGTCATGATCTTTGCCCCACGTTGCCATTTTGTTTTTATTTACTTTAAAATTTTCTTCTTATTTATTTATTTTTTTCAGTATTGGGAGTTGAACCCAGGGCTGTTCTGCTACTGAGCTACATATCCAGCACTTTTTAAATTTTTTTATTTGGAGACAGGATTTTGTTAAATTGCCAAGGCTGGCCTGAATTGCTGGAATTACAGGTGTGTACTACCATGCCTGGCAACGTTTTAATTTTTAGAAATATTTTATTATTTTCCTTCAAACTGACCTAACTTTTACCTTAAATATAAGTATATTGCCATGGAATCCTAGCTTTAATGAGTGACTTTTGTTTGAACACACCTTAAAATGAACACGTCAGCACTAAAATAGGAAATGTATATGAATGGTAATTTTATGTTCTACCAATGGTGTGGCATCATTATGTCCTAAGAAATGTTGGTTTCAGGGATTCTGGGGGAAATTATAGCCTAGATTGCTGAGATTTTATTTTTTGGACTCTTTACTTTCAGCAGTCAAGTTTCTTCCATCGAAAGGCAGAGCACCTGAAAGGGTGGCAGGCAGCTACAGATGCTCCTCCAAAGTGTTATCAAAATTGCTATTTTGCTTGGCCAAAATTTCATGAAAACCTGTGTAGCACCTAGAGAATAAGGGGAAAAAAATTGAATTCTCTGTCGACTCTAAGGTGCTTGTTTACGAAGTAAAATGTCCCTGGTGAATCGTTTCGTTTATAATTAAATCTAATAATACGCTATTGTGGCTAAATTAATTTTGGGCTAATTCCATGGGAACTCCATGTCTTGTATTGCTTCTGAACAAAAGAGCCTGGTGTCGTGCAGTGTGACTCATCCTGAGGCCAATTCTCCAGGGATGAGCTCCAGGAGGTTAATAAATAAATACTACATTAAGAGAGCTAATGATCAGGACCCCTGGAGGCCAGAGACACCTGCATGGTGGCTTTTGGGAGCAGTGTAGGCTGTGTGGGGGTCCCTCACAGAAAGATTGGCTTTTTGCTCAGAGCACCAACCCCTGCGTAGCCTTGGACTGGAGCAAGGTTTTCCACTAGAATCTGGTCCACTCGGACCACAGCCTGGAGCAACCAGTATCCTGGCCACAGATGTTTCTGCATAGGTTCTTATTGCTATAAACACCTTGATGTGCCAGATACATTCACAAATAGGACGTTCCACAGTCTGAAAGGTCTGCATGGATCTTTTTTTTTTTTTTTTTGGTACTAGATATTGAATCCAGGGGCACTTAATCGCTGAGCCACATCTCAAGCCCTTTTTATTTCATTTTTTGAGACTAGGCCTTGCTAAGTTGCTGAAGCAGGCTTTGAACTTGGGATCCTCCTACCTCAGCCTCCCAAGCTGCTGGGATTACAAGTGTGTGCCATCGTACACTGCTGGTCTCTATTTTTTATGTATGTAATAAGTAAGCTCAGAATCACCCCCAAGTAGTCACCATGTAAGAAGGAAGGTTCAGAGCTGGAATTCCCACCCAGATTAGGTGAGTCCAGTCATCCTCTCCTTCATGGAAATGGTGACCATGAAAGTGCGACTACCTCATCCAGATGAGTCCCTCAAATCCCCCAGTAAGAATCTCTGAGGTTTCTCTCGAAACTTCTTCCTTTGAATTTTAAATTTAATTATGGTTCTCAATTTGGCTGGCACTGATTTCTCACACTTGAATGTGAATGATTCTGAAAAGTGATTTGAGACCCTCTGCTCTGTAGTAGTGGGTGTGAGGAAGCCAAGGGAACCCCCCAAATTGAAAAATGTCAAAAAGGGGAGGCTTAGGATGTCAAGGACAAACTTGGTGGGATTCCTTTATCCTTGGAAGAAATGGCCACGTTTGCCAGGCATGGTGGTGCATGCCTGTACTCCCAGTGGCTCAGAAGGCTGAGGCAGGAGGATCACAAGTTCAAAGCCAGCCTCAGCAACTTAGTGAGGTCCTTGAGCACCCTAGCAAGATGCTGTCTCAAAATAAAAGATAAAATAAGGGCTGGGGATATGGATCAATGGTAAAGCACCCCTAGGTTCAATTCCTGGTACAAAAAAAATAAAAAAATAAGAGAAAAAGGAAAAAAGAGAAAAAAAAGAAAACAAATGGTCACATGCAATTTTCCTTCTGCCTGTTTGTCCTTTCTCAGATTGCTGCATTTCTGGCTTTGATTCACTAGTATAATGAAACACCTTTCCAATTCATCTGTAAATTTCTCTTGAGTTGTGCGTGGAATCTCTTCAGTTTTGCCAATAGAAGACAGAGGGATCCTGTGCCATGAAGGGACAAACCCTTGCCCATCTTGCTGTCTCTGGAACTGAGGTTCCAGTGATGTGTGAGTCTTTTTTTTTTTTTAGTTGTTGATAGACCTTTATTTTATTTGTTTGTATGCGGTGCTGAGAATTGAACTCAGTGCCTCACGCATGCTAGGCAAGCGCTCTACCACTGAGCTACAACCCCAGCCCTGATGTGTGAGTCTTAATTTTCAACAAGCAATAAGCACCTGCCTGTGGGTGATTTCAACCATATGAGAGTGGAATTCTTTCCTAGTTGTGCAACTGGTTTGGATTATTAAGATGACCTTTAGAAGAATTCAGAGTAAGTCCTTTATAGGGTTTCTGAAGTGATGCATTTTAATCAGCGTTGTTTTGGAAAAAAAAGAAAAAAGATACTAGGTTGATGATATCGCTCCTGAGTTTCCTGTTGGCTTGCTGACACCATGGTCCCCTGAACATCTTGGCCTTTCCAACCCAGACAGTTTGTGTCTGAAGGCAAGAACAGAGCCATTGGTTGGAAATTTTGGAGTCCTGGGGAATGAACATAGTGAGGCAGTTTGCCTGTATTGGGGCCTGGGGAGTGTGACATTTATATTCCTGTGCAGTATATAATTTCCGACTGAATACCCCGGGCATTTACCCAACCTTCACTTTGGTCCCAACTGTGTGTTAAGCACAACCAATGACTCTTAGAAAAGCTCCTAGGATAGCCTGAATGAATGCGGCTGCTTTGTTTTTAGCCAAAGGAAGTTGGTGGCATCAGTGAGGAAGGCAAATCCCAGCACATAGTGACATTTGGGGGCGGGGTACTGGGGATTGAACTCAGGGGCACTTGACCACTGAGCCACATCGTCAGCCCTGTTTTGTGTTTTATGTAGACAGGGTCTCACTGAGTTGCTTAGTGCCTCGCTGTGGCTTTAAAAGTTAAATGAAGGGGTAGGAGGAGACTCTCCCAACCAGGCTGATCAGTGCATTCCCAGGAGTAAGACAGGGCAGCAACACCCTGAAATATTTGTTTCTCTTCTTCTCATGTTTCTTCTTTGTCATATGGTGTCTTGCATCTGACCTTCCCAACAGGCTGCAGGGCAGGAAAAACTGCCCAGAGGAGGTGACCTTCAAGAAGAAATACTATCCCTGGGGACAAGAGGCCATAGACAGAAGGTCACCATGTGGACCAACAGGAAGATGACTTCCTTGTCTACCTGGAGTCATTAGATTTCCTGCCCTCTACCATCCCCATGAATGGATAGCAGGTGGATTCTGATGTTCTCATCCAAAAATTAGGTTTTTCCCCTCTCCTCCTTGCCACGACCTAAGAGAAGCTGGTTTCATCTCAGTGTTGCACTCCTGGGAATGAAAGGAAGGTGGATGTGGCCTTTTATTGAACAACTATATTGTTGGCCAGTCAAACACTGCTGGTCATGGTGGCCCTTCCCATCAGTTTAGCCACCTCTTCCAGCAGTCCTGAGGGAAGGGCCTCCTCTCTTCTGTACCTCACCCCTGGCTCCCCAACAGCCAGGATCTTCTACTGTGGTTCTCATCTGTCCTATAACTCCCCTCACAGCCCCTTCGTCCTGGTCAATGTGTGACTTAATCTCTGTGGCTCGTCAGCCTCCCACTTGCTTCTTGGTTTGGATTCTTGGGTGGAGCGTCTTCGAGATTATTAGAGAATCTTCTCATTCCATGTCCTCTTGCATGTGTTTTATGTGAAAAGAGGATCCTTGGCATTTGTTTTGGTTTCCCAGCACTGGAAATTTGTTCTTTATTTGGAGAATTCCCATTTTGTTTTGGATTCTAAGTGAAGAGCAAAACCACCAGCCCAAAAGGTCCTCTGATGGTCAGAGACTTCCTTTTCCCAGACTACCTTGCAGCTGGAGCTCAAAGTATGGGTCCTCCTTCCTGCCAGGCACATGCGTCCATGTGGATTCATGGAAAGCAACTCAGGAAGGAAGGGATGGTGGTGGTCACCATGGCAATGGCAGCCATCTATAACTTCTGAGACAGAAGATGGAAGGGTGACCAGTGGTAGTGAGGGTTACTCCACCAGGTCTGGTCTAAGCTGTGGCTTGATTCATTGTTTCTGAAAGATCAGCTTTGAACCTATCTTCTAGCCCTGCACGATTCTGTTGTCTGCCTGCTATTTTTATTTATTTATTTATCTATCTATCTATCTATCTATCTATCTATCTATTTATTTATTTATTTATTGGTACTGGGGATTGAACTCAGGGGCACTTGACCACTAAGCCACATCCCCAGCCCTATTTTGTGTTTTATGTAGAGACAGGGTCTCAATGAGTTGCTTAGTGCTCCCCGTTGCTGAGGCTGGCTTTGAACTTGCGATCCTCCTGTCTCAGCCTCTCTAAGTGCTGGGAGTACAGGCGTGTGCCACCATGCCCAGCTTACCTGCTATTCTTTTAAGAGAATCCCTTTCTCCTAATTAAGACTAAATTGGTTTCTGTTGCTTGATGCTCAAAACTTTGTTGTAAAAAGAATCTATCTTCCCCAACTTTAAAGTATATCACAGTTCCTGACAGTTGAGATTTCTTTGCTTTGTTTTTCTTGTGGATCTACATGAAGCCTCTACACACAGAAAGGGAAAGTCATTTGAATTTCTGAATGAACTTATAAAAATAGGTAGCAATTATAATTCTCTGTTAAAAGCCAAGGCTTTGGCTTCTTCGATAAATAAATTGAAGGAGAGCAGAAGAGAGAGGAAAAACAAGCCTCTCGGAGAAGCCATGTATACCATAGTGCCAGACTGGAAGCAAGCAGACCATGGGGGGAATCTTCACAGATAGATGGTCTCCCAGAATTCTCAGCATCCCAGGGTGACAACGTCAATGTTTCTGTGCCACTGAAGGAGTATAGATGTGCCTGAGAACAGATTGGGGAACCTCAGTAATGGGATAAAGAGGACATAGAAGCACCTGCTTTAGACCTAGCTACTGGAAAGGCTATAGATAAGGGTGCCATTGAGTAGGCGCCAATGTCCTGGGGCCAATGAGCACTGAAGATCTTGGTCATAGCCACATAGTGCCTCTAAACACATAATGCATCATATTCAAACATAATACCTGGTGACAAGAGGAGGAAAAAGGGAGGGAAAAAAAATCCTCATCTGATTCCATTTTTACCCAAAGCATATTAAAAAAGAATCTAGTAGATACTGAATGTAAATGAGGATTTGGGAACCTAGTTATTTCAATGGGAAAAATGAAAGAAGTTGTTTGCATACAATTTATATTCTCTTTCCTTCCTGGGGTTACCCTAGTTTAATATGTACTAGGTCATGGAAGGGGTAGAGATTTGGAATAAAACCCATCCATCTTCCAACCCAGCTTTATTTTTTCTTAAGAATTCCAGGCTTGGGACTGAGGACATAGCTCAGTGGTAGAGGGTTTGCTTAGCATGCCTAAGTCCCTGGGTTCAATCGCCAGCACTACACACACACACACACACACACACACACACACTTCCCCATCCCACCTCTCCACACACAAAATTCCAGGCTTTCTGAACTTCTTGTGGTTTCATTTCTGAACTTATTGACAAGAAACATATGTCTGAAGATCGGTCTTGAAACGTGATGCCTACTGGCAGGTCATACAAAAGAAACATGACTTATTCTGGAAAATTCTCTATCTTCCTGGGAAGGAAACTGCTGCAGTGACTGTAAATGAGGTGAAATGAAACCAAAGGAATCAATACATTTCCAGCAACCTGTGCTACTTCAGCCCCTAAAATTTTGGAAGATCGGATTCAGAGGTTGCTGAGAGCCTGCTGAGGAAATTTTCCAAAAAGATCAGCATTCCTGGGTCACCAGGGTTAGCGCCAGCATGCCAGGCCCACCATTGCAGGGCCCTCCCCTGTGCCCTTCAGCCTCATATCGTTCTAGAAGCATCTTCTTTGAGCAAGTATGAATGAATATATTCACCTTGTTCTGCCTCTTGCTTAAAGAATATCTTTCCTTGGATTCCGCAGCACTTGAGATGATGATACATGTCCTTCTATATGCATTTCTTGCTTGAGGACAGACACCCTGCGTATTGTATACTTGAGGCAGGTGTTTTTCACATGTCCTGGGCACTTTCTGGATGTTCTAGGAAGCCTCAATTTATACCATATTCGAGGCACTCTTCACTGCGGCCCCAGTCTTCCTTCGCAGTGGGCCACTTGCTTCTCTCCAAGAATGTGACACACATATTTTACATCACTGTGCCTTTAGCCACACTTTCTCCTCAATTCAGAACCTGTTAGCCTGCCTTTCCCCTACCCCACTGCAACATGAGTCAGGGGATCATGGCGACGTCAATGAAGATTTCACAGGAAAGCCTGGTAGGCCAAGAAGTACCTTGCAGGTTTGGAGTCTCTGCAGGTGCCCCTGTGCCAGGGCATTATGTGGAGCTGTGAGAGTAAAGCCAAAGCTCCCAGGAGGAAAGAGGGGCCAACGTGGAACACCTGCCAATGGACGCTTCAGACAGCATGCAAAGCCTGCCTGAGAGGCCATGGGGGCCACACCCAGCAAAGCTATAGGGAAGGGCTGCGCAGGCCTTTGGGAGTCCACATCCTGCCACAGTGTGATCTGAATACCATACAGAGAGCTACAGGATTTATTGTTTGTTTTGCTGGGTTTCAGTCTTTCTTTGGTCAAACACATTCTTGTTATTTCCTTTCTTTTGTAATAGGAATGTTTACCCTGTGCAGGTCCCGCCGCCGTATTTCAGAAGTATATATCTTCTTTTTTTATTCTTACTGGGGCTCACAGTTGAGTTTTTGCCTTGAGTCTCAGAGGACACTTTGAGCAATGCTGGAACAGTTAAGATTTTGGGAACTCTTGGAGATGAACTATGCATTTTGCATTGTGAGATGGACATTAGCCTTTGGAATGATGGAATGCTACAGTTTAGATATGGAATGGCTTGTATGTTAAAGGCTTGGTCCCCATTTTGATGCTATTGAGAGGTAGTATAACCTTTAAGAGGTGGAGCCTAGTGGAAGGTCTTCAGGTCATTGGAGGATATTCCCTTAAAAAGAATAGGGGACTCTAGCCTCTTCCTCTTCCTCATTTTTTGCTTCCTGGCCATAGGTGAGTGACTTTGCTCTATTATGCTGCCCCCAATATTTTATATATACATATTATTTTAGGGGTTTACTGGGTATTGAATTCAGGGGCACTTGACCACTGAGCCATATCCTCAGCCCTATTTTGTATTTTATTTAGAGACAGGGTCTCACTGAGTTGCTTGGCACCTTGCTTTTGCTGAGGCTGGCTCTTTTTTTATTTTTTTTTTTAGTTTTAGATGGACACAATACCTTTATTTTATTTATGCATTTTAATGTGGTGCTGAAGATCAAACCCAGTGCTTCCTATGTGTGAGGAGAGCACTCTACCACTGAGCCACAACCCTAGCCCCCTGAGACTGATTAAACTCACAATCCTCCTGCCTCAGTCTCCCAAGCTGCTGGGATTACAGGCATGGACCACCATGCCAGTTAACAGTTTAATATTTTAAAGAAGTCTATCTGGACAGTGTGGGAGGCAGTGGGGGTGCCATGATGTACTGCCTTACCACAGACCCAAAAGGGCCAACTGATCTGCAACTGAAACCTCCAAAACTGCGAGCCAAAATAAACTTTTTCTCCTCATAAGTTGGTTATATCAGGTATTTGTTATAGTGATGGAAAACTGGCTGACATACCACCCACCCTGATTCCCTGCTTACCACAATAGAATGTCTTTGGCTTTCCTTTCCTGATGACCAGGCCTTCATAGAGTAGAGCAGCACAAGCAGCATTCATAGCATTCACAGTGAAGTCTCAGAGACCACTGTGAGATAAAGATCAATAAGTATATCTAAAATGGGACTGTGAGCCCCAGCATGGCTTAGGCACTGACCAGATATGTGACAATGACAGATTGTCCAACCTCTTTGGGCTTCTGCTTTCTCATCCCTGAGCCGATGAGGTTGGATGGATGAATCCTATCCATCATGATAACTTGCCTCTGTGACTCAAAGCATATTCCAAGCTGGGTTACTCATATGGCTTTGGAAAGGAGACTTCAGTTCTATGCCACCATTGGCTCACCATGGGGGTCCCAAGTGTCCTCACAAAGATGGTCATCTTGGAGGCTGACTGTCACAGAGTTCTCATTCTAAATTTAGTTAGCTTAACTTATGTTATTAAGAAATCTGGAGGATTTCTTTGGAGTCCTGCACTCAGGACTGAGCAGTGGCAGCACTGGAGCAGCAGGATTGAAAGCCAAGCTTTCGACCACAGGAGCCAGGTCCTGGGGAGAAGAGGAGTCACCTAAATCCAGACAGAATTCTTTAAAATATAAAAGTCCTAGAGGATGAGCATGGATTATTACTCCACACCACAGAATAGGGAAAAGAGACACAACATGATCTTGGGAGTGTTCCTCCACAAGAAGGGGAGCAGCAGTTGTTGGGTTGGAATATGGAGGCAGGGGCATTTTCAGTGAAGGAGGTTATGAAATTAAGACATTTTTTTAAGGTGCTGGGAAGATTTATGGAAGTTTCAGATGGCCTAAGGAAGGATCCAAAAGTTCATCTTTTTTTTTTTTTGGTACTGGGGATTGAACCCAGGGGTACTCAACCACTGAGCCACATTCCCAGCCCTATTTTGTGTTTGATGTAGAGACAGGGTCTCACTGAGTTGCTTAGCACCTCGCCATTGCTGAGGCTGGCTTTGAACTCATGATTCTACTGTCTCAGCCTCCCTAAGTGCTGGGATTACAGGCTTGCGCCACCGCACCCAGCTCAAAAAGTTCATCTTGCTTTCTAATTAGAATTCCAGGCAAAGTTCACCTTGCAAGGTGACCTACATCCACATATACAGCAGAGGTAGAGATGTGGCACATTTTGACAGAGCAGGATTCTGAGGTACCATAGACAGATTCCCTTAGATCTATGTGGCTTGGGTAAGTTCTAGAACTTTCTGTAGGGGTGGAGTATTTATAGGGTTGAGGGAGAGGAAGAAGTGGAGCCTGGAAGGAGATAAGACTCCACACTGCAGGCCAAGAGAGGATCACAGTTGACTGATGACCTTCAGACACCAGTAGGTTGACCCAAGTGCCTCCCACACAGTCTGACTTGAAACTGGAGAACAGAGAGCAGACCACAACTGTCTGCTTTGCCACCATGAAGAATACAAACAACTTCCTGACCAGTGTTTGGGGAGACAAGAGGATTTTTGAGAGGGTAGAATTCTGAAAAGGATTTAACACTTTGATCAACTAAATTAAATCCTCAATTGCCTGCGTAATTATACAAAGGAGATTAAGTTTTTAAATGAGAGAGAATTTACCTTGAAGCAATAAGATTGGTTGGTTTTATTTGTTCATTTGTTCCATTTTCTGCTTTCAGTGGAAATAGAACCTCATGAGTTCAATTAAGTAGAATTTAACATTTCAGCCATTTGGGTCATAGTACATTTAAAACCCAGTACAGCAGTCAAACAGATATGATAGGAAGTGGGATAGAAGAAGTGGCAGTTATTTGGCCTAGGGGACAGGGGCAGTATGACCAGTGGTTACCATTTTACTCTTAAAAGCCTTCCTTTTCTGGGTCTAGAAAATATAAAGAATGCCTACAAATCAACAAGATGAACAGCTTAACTTTAAAGACAGGAAATATATGAATGGTTAATAAGCACAAGTTATCAGGAAAATGCAAATTGAAACTGTAATGAAATATCTTGCACATCCCCTAGAATGGATAAAATAAAATACAAAGAATGTTGGCAAGTATATGGAGAGACTGGAGTGTTGAATGGAGAAGATGAGATGTATTCTCATTGTGGATAAAGAACTGTTCTGCAATTTCTTATAGAAGTAAACACTATCCTATGACTCAGCAATTCTGCGCCGTTATTGAAGGATATGGAAAATAACAACCCCCAAGGAGAAAGGGAGAGTAGTGGGCTCTGAACTTGTTGGCAATTTTCCTTATCAACAACCATTCCCCTGACTGCCAAAGGTAACCAGCCTCCAGCTGTAACCAACACCTTTCCTCCAACACATTTCCTGCTAGGACTCAGCTCCTCTAAACCCTATAAAACTCAGACCCTTATTGTAGCCAGTTGCCAGTTTCCCTCTTGAAAACGTGCCCCTCCACTGCTTAATAAAGCATCCCTGATCCCTTGAGGTCTGTCTCCATTTCTTTTTCTTTCTGTATTCGCTTTCATTTGCTTTCAGTTATCAACTCAAAAGAAATGAAAACGTGCATATGTGGCAACTTGAACAAGAGTATTTGGTAGCAGTCATACCTATAAGAGCCACATTCTAGGGGCAGGGCTGGGGATATAGCTCAGTTGGTAGAGTGCTTGCCTTGCAAATGCACAAGGCCCTGGATTCGATCCCCAGCACCTAAAAAACAAACAAACAGAAAAAAAAAAAAAAAAAAGGAGCCACTCTGAAAACAACCCAGATGCTCATTAATAGAACAGATAAACTGCAGTGTACCCATTCAGTGCAATAGCACTTAGCAATACAAGAAAATCTCCCGTCAAATGAAAGAAGCTAGACACACAAAAGTATACACTGTATGACTCCATTTCTATGAATTTCCAGAACAAACAAAATTGATCTATATCCATACTATTAAAAAAGGTGGTCAGAGCCAGGAGGGAACTTTCTGGAGTGATGACAGTGTTCTCCATCTTGAATTCATGGTTGTTACACAAACACGTAGGATGGTCAAACCTCATCAAACTGAACCCTGAAGGCAATTTTGAAAAGTGAATATTATATAAAAATTTCTTAGCATTTGGGCTCAAGTTCTTACAGCAGAATCAGCCTGGTAAACACAATCTATACAAAAGCTCCAGAAGGCTCTGGCATCTTTGGGGACACCTTCCCTCTGTTCCTTGATCCTTTCCAAGTGTGCACACACTCTCTTCAACACACACTGCACACTTACACACATCCTCCCCTTCACACCGCCTCCCTGTGTGTGCCCTCACGCAGCCTGCAGCAACACCTGCACCCCTAACCAGCCCTCTGCCCACCCGGCCCACACACTCGTCCTCCCTCCTGTGGTCTCTAACTGCGCTAGAGTCATCTCCGGTTCTAAACCTCAGCACACTCTAAATCATAGTTTGTGTGTATTTTTTTTCTTCAGCAAAATACGGATGCTTTTGAAACCACTTTCCCCACGAAAGGCCTCCTCCTTCCTTGTTAACCCCAAGCTCAGCCGTTTCATAAATAATGCAGCTCCCTCTCTCCTCTCAACTACAAATGTGGATCTCCCCCGCCACCCCCCTGCTTTCTCTGTTTTCAGGGATCAGCCCAGCCTCCTTTGAGTGCCTCCCTTGTTTCTTAAGTCTGGCTAGCAGCCACCCTTGCCTCACTACTGGGACAAAGGGGTCACCCTGCTTCTCAGTGGCCTTCCTTGGCGCTCTGGCACTTTGTTTAAACTGTGTTCATTCCCCAGGGGTGGCTGCTCAGTTCTCCCCCTCCAGCCTGTGTGTCTGTGTGGAGGTCTCTTCGTGTATACAGTTCCCTGAGGAGCAGTTCTTTTCACAGGATCTGTGCGTGCACTGTGTCACCAGGCTCAAGGGGCAAACACATCCCAACATCCGTGTCTGAGTCTCAATCGTTCTGACTTAGATACTGCCTGCTTTACCACAGGAATTCTGAGGCTCACACTCTTCAAATATTTACCAGTCCAACACTGGTTAGACCCAAAGGTTGCTCCCCAATTGGCAAATCTGAGAGCCTATAAAGCCCGGCCCTGGCCCTGCAGCTCTGTCTCCATTGCCGACTCTGCTGACAGTCTCGGTGAGGCTGGGCCTGCCTGGGGCTGCAAATCAGGCTTTTCCCATCCTTCCTGCAGACACTCCTCTGGGTCCTATTTCGGAAGCAAATAGCATCCTTATTTCATCTGCACAGCACTGTGTTCATGCTCTCTCCTGCTAGTGACAGAAGCCTGGAGTTCAGCCTATGTCCTTGAAATTCACAATCCTTTCACTGTTCACCAAGGTTCCCAGGTCATTGGTGAGGTGGCATCCTACCTGAGATGGTCCTAACCTGCTGGCAGCTGTAGAGAGACCTCACCTCTGAGGAGAAGTTGGCCAGTGGGAGAAACCTGTTAGTGAGGTCACAGGTGAGGCGGCTGACCAGTGGATGAACTCCTGAGAAATCAGCCCTGTGAAGTGACCCCCTTTCAAGGCCCTGCTATGGTGCTTCATGTCCTGTGGCCATTTGTTAGGAGGTGGTGGGCCAGTGTCTGTGGAGGAATGACACCAGGAGGCTCTTGTAGGGCTGATGGCAACTGTGAGAGGGCCAGCAGAGCAGCTTCTAAGTGGCAGATGAGGGCCTCCTGGGGAGAGGAGCTGGGCTTCCCCCCCACCCCGAAGCTGTGGGGTTCATGGGGGCTGGTGGTTCTGTCTCTCTAGGTCCAGCCATGAGCCCAGGTAATTGCAAGACCCCCAAGGACACCAAAATTCACAGATGCTTCAATCTCTTATATAAAATGTAATCTTTGCATATAATCAACACGATTCTCCTGTATACTTTAAAACATCTCTAAATTACTTATAATACCTAATACACTGGGAATACTATATAGTTATATGGTATTTTTAAGGAATGATGACAAGAAAAAAAAGTCTGATGTATTCAGTGCACTTTTTGTCTGAATATTTCTATCCCACCATTGGTTGAATCTGTGGAAGCAGAATGAAAGGCCAACTACTATGCAAAATAGCAAACATGCCATTAAAATCCCCCCTGCCTTTTGGTACTCTCCAAAGTCAAACTTAATCATACATTTCCCTCTCCCCTTGTGCCTCTGGTGCAGCCTAGAGGATGCAGACGGGTTCTACCAAGAGCTGTGGTGAAGGTGGGTCCCAGCAGCTCCTGAGGATGCACTGGCCACTGAGGGAATGAAAGGCACTCAAGCAGAGTGAAGGCATGGTGACCTCCAAGGCAGGGAGTCCCAAGGTAGTCCAGTGTAGGGTAGGTGGGATGCGATGGTGGATCTCAGTCCTGGGCTGATGGTTACTCAACCCATCCCTCCCCTGCTCCCTCTGTCTGTCTAGTTTTCTCCCTCAAATTTATCACTAGGCTTCAAGTTTGTGTCTTCCCTTCTAAATATTGCTTGGAATGTGGCCTGGCTCAACCTCAAGTCCACCTTCTGTTGGTCAGTTCCCTTGGCAAGCCTGACCTTCCTAGGAACTGCTGGTCCTGGCTTGCCCCTCTCTCCTTGGCCCTGGAACATTGGGTATTAAAGGAGAGCCTGCAGTGAAGCCAAAGGTAGGATGGGGACAAGATGGAGTGATAGAGATGAGGCTGGAAAAGCAGGCAGGATTATACAGAGGGGTCAGAAAGTCATGGCAAAGATGTTATCCTCTTCCTTGAAGATGGTGAAAAGATATTCAAGGTTATCAACTGGAGAGTGGGTCAGATCTGAGTTTCCAAGGGACCCCCAAGACCACGGCCATAATGTGGGGGTGGTCAGGACTGAAAACTATTTTCCAGCACTGTGTCTGCCTTCCAGCTCTCCTCCTGCCCTGGCTGAAGGCTGATAGTCACTGCACACCTTGCCTAGCTCTCAGGTTCTTCTAGGATCTGTTTCCATTTTGGGGAAAGAAATTCCTTTCTTGTCCTTTTCTCCTTTCCTTTATGTCTAGTTTTGCTGCCTCACTTCTGTATAATTTCTGTCCAAAATCCCTACAAAGTCTCTTCAGTAGGGCTACCCTCCTGGCTTTATATTTCCGGTCTCTTCAACCCCCACCAATTCCCAGGGACCATTTTCCTCATGGGATATCCTTTGATTGGCTGCTTTGGAAGTGGAAACTGGATACACACAACACACTCTCTTCCTGGTGTCTCTGGGAGTGGCTACCTGTAGAAGGCTTTGTCTTAATTGCTCTCTTCATGGGTTGCCCTTATTGGATGATCCTTCTCATATCCTCAATTTGCTAATTCTGGAATTGAGGTTAGTGTCAGTTTAAAATTTAGCTCTAGCATGACAAAGGCCATTGCCCACAGTTAAAAGTCTTGTCCTCCCTTCCAGCTTTTTATTGTGGGCTGAACTTTTGTTTCCACCTCCCCCCCCCAAAATTCCTATGTTAAGATCCTAACTTCCAAGGTGATGGTATTAGGAGGGGGGAATTTGGGGAGGTAAGTAAGTCAGGAGAGTGAAGCCATCATGAATAGGAATAGTGCCCTTGTAAAAGAGGCCCCAGAGCTATCAGCTCTTTCTACCATGTGAGGACACAATGAAAAGTCATCAGTCTCCAGTCCAGCAAAGGGCCCTTACCAGAGACTGGCCATGCTGTCACCTTGAACTTTCAGCCTCCAGAAGTGTGAAAAGTAAATGTCTGTTATTATAAGATACCCAGTCTATAGTACTTAGTACTTAGCCCAAGTACTTAGTACTTAGCCCAAACTAAGTCATCTTCTCCATAGTAAAGGTGGAATTTTGGGTTCCCATTGTCTTGCTACTTATTTCTCACCTGCTTCAGAACTTGGGCGGGAAAAGAGAGGGTTATTTGTTAGATCCTCTGAAAGACCCCCAAATAGAGGTTCTCCACTTGCCTGGAGAGAACACCACCCATTTCTTCACTTCCTTGTTGTCTGCTTTGTGACCTCATCATTCTATAGGCCTTTTCACCTGCTGTTTTGGAACACTGAGGGGAAGGACTTTCACTTCCAAGAAGTAGGAGAGAGAGCATCATGCAACACTGCCACTACAACAAGGAGAGAGAAACAAATACATTAGGAAAATCATATAACAAAGACCATGGAGAATAGTGGATGCATTGAAAACTGGGGAAGCTAAAATATCAGTCGAGGTGGACCCCTTCCCAGGGCTAAGGAGATAGACACCTACAAGACGTTCAGTGAAACATCTTGGAGAGCTCTACCTGAGGAATAGAAATAAACCAGGAATGAGTTTAACTGAATCTGAAGCCCTGCCCCCAACCCAGCTGCTTCATTCCTCGTGGATTGAAGCATTCAGCCCTCACTGTACTGCTTGGGCAAAGGAAAGGGTGAACCTTCTTCTATATCCTGTAGCATTATTTTTTACACAATGTCCAACATACATTCAAATTTTTGAGACATGAAGAGGTTGGGAAATGTGCCCCAAAAAACCCTAAAAATAAACTGTAGACATGATTAAGAACAGAATTAGCAGTTAAGATCTTTTTTCTTTTTTTTTTGGTACTGGAGATTGAACTCAGGGGCACTCGACCTCTGAGCCACATCCCCAGCCCTATTTTTTGTGTTTTTATGTACAGACAGGGTCTCACTGAGTTGCTTAGCACCTTGCCGTTGTTGAGGCTGGATATGAACCCGTGATTCTCCTGTCTCAGCCTCCTAAAGTGCTGGGATTACAGGCTTGCGCCACCACTCCCATCTAGCAGGTAAGATCTTTAACTATGAAAAATGTATTAAATAAGGTGCAGGAAAATACTAGGCATGGACCCACCATATGAATTAGCTATACCACTGCTTGGTATTTATCCTAAAGAATTAAAGCCATTGTACTATAGCAATACATGCATACTCACGTTTATAGTAGCACAAAGCACAATAGTCAAACCATGAAACCAGCCTAGGTGTCCACGATAGATAAAGAAAATGTGGTAAATGTACACAATGGAGTTTTGTTCAGTCATAAAGAAAAACAAAATTATGTCATTTGCAGTAAAAATAAATGGAACTTGAGACTATTAAGTGAAATAAGTTAAAATCAGAAAGTTAAGGTTCATGTTTTTTCTCAAGGTGGAAATTAGAGAGGAAAAAGTAAAAGAATGGTGAGGGGGAAATGACCTTCAAATGTCTAGACCATCAAATATCTAACATAATTGGAGACCCAGAAGGAGAGGAGAGAAAATGGACAGAAGCTATATATATTAGGGTGCTGGGAACTGAACCCAGAGCCTCACACATGCTAGGTAAGCATTCTACTACTGAGCCAGAGAACCCCAGCCAAGATGCAATATTTGAAGATATAGCAACTCAATTTTTTAAAACAAACAAATAACAACCAAAAAACCCCCATCAACCCACTTATTTGAAAAACTCAGCAAATGCCAACCAGGATAAATTCAAAGAAAACCACACTTAGGCACATACTAGTAAAACTGCTAAAAACCCATTTACAACAAAGGTAAAATCTTATGACAACTTATTAGAAAAAGACAGATTACCTGCAAAAAAGCAAACATAAGATACATAACTGACATTTCAACAGAAGCTATACACAGCAGGGAGGATAATGATCCTTCAATGAAATCCAGACTCTAATTCCTAGAACCTGTGAATATATTATCTTCCATGACAAAAGGGACCTTGCAGATGTGATTAAGTTAAGATTCGTGAGAGAGATTCTCCTGGACTATCTAGGTGGCTCAGTGTCATCACAAGAGTCCTTATAAGGCAATACAGGACAGTCAGTCAGAAAAGGAGATATGATGCTGGAAGCAGAGGTCAGAGCAATGCACTTGCTGGAAAGGGGCCATGAGCCAAGAATGTAGGTGGCTTCCAGAAGTTTGAAAAGGCAAGGAAATAGATCATCTCCTAAAACTCCCAAAAGGAGCACAGTTCTGCAGATACCTTGCTTATAGCCCAGTAAGACCTATTTCAGACTTCTGACCTCCAGAACTGTATGATAAATTTGTGTTCTTTTAAGCCACTATATTTGTGGTAATTTGTTATAGCAGCAGAAGGAAACTAATACAATGTAGGAATTAGCAGACTATGGATTGCTGTCTTTCAGTGCTAAATGAAATAAGGAGTAGGGTGCTATAAATACATAAATGATTAATTATCTCACACCTAAATGAACAATTACCAGGCCTCTTAGCTCTCTCTGCCTTCTTAAAACTTGGGAATCTCATTGGCCAATCATAATGATTCAAACCTTGATTTTTCAGCCAATCTTAGAAGAAACTCAAATCTCTGGACGCCTTCCCCCCCCCCCCCGATTTCTAGCTCATAGTTATTGAAAATAGAAGATCACATCTGAAACAAACTAATGAGTTTTTCTCTTTTTACACTTCCTTATTAGCGATCTTCTCTCAGTATCACTAGGGGAGGATTAAGATTACTACAGCTGGATTAAAAAAAGAAAGTGAAAGTGATAATGTTCATTTTTTGAAATCCAGAATAAGCTCCTGCAATTCATATCAGAAACAATAGTGTTTTTCAACTGTAAGAACCAAGGGCTTGAGAGAGAAAAGCCTTCTAAATTCCAGAAGCATCCCTTTACTACCAAGAACCAAGTTAGAGAGACTTCAATGGAGTTTTGTTTTGTTTTACTGTGGTAAAATATACATAACATAAAATTTACCATTTACCATAAGATTTACCATTTAAGCATTTTTTAGTGTATAATTTGGGGGCATCAAGTATGTACACATTGTTGTGCAACCATCACCATCATCCATCTCCAGAACTTTTTCATTTTTCCAAACTAAAACCCTGGAACAATTAAACATTAACTCCCCATCCTCCTTCTCCCATTCCCTGGCAACCATCAGTCCCTTTTCTGTCTCTATGAATTTGATGACTCTAGGACCCTAAAAGGGTAGAGAATTTTGCTTTTCAACTATAGAATAAGAAGCTATAACATGGGCAATTTCCTGCCACACCGGAAAGCATAAATACTGTTTTGATGGACTGACTACAGGAAGAGCATGAAGAGAGAAGCAGAGAGAAAAATGAAAGGTTTGAGTGTGTGGCTTCTGTACCCCTGTCACGAAAGGGAAGAAGGGTAGGGAATCCTGGAACACAGGGGGCTTGACTTGCATCCCACCAGCAAAAGGAGCTGGCATGCCCCTTTCTCAGGATGATACATGGACACCCCTGCACTCTCATATGACATGGAAAAGACAACATTCCTCCAAAAAGCCTGAGTTTACCCAGAATGGACACATTTGTAACTTTACTGTAGCCCCATCCTCCTGGATGGATGAGGTTTATCTTTTTTTCCACTACTGAGTAGAAACAGGACTCTTGAGCAAATTGAGTTCAATAGTAGAAATGAAGATAGGTTACATTTCTGCACATTTGAATCTTAATTGTAAATTTTATAACAGCTCCAAATACCCTGGCCTAAGAAATTCCTTCTTGTCTCCTGTGGGGTTCAAGGCCAGCAAGAGTTCCTTGGCTCCCTAAGCTGTTTGGCTTAGAGCTGGGTGGGGCCTGCACGCAGGAGCAGAAGCTCCGTGTAGAAAACTGTTTCAGATTTCTCCCCTGGGCAGGGTGCCACACGCACATGTTATAGTTATGCCAATGGCCCTGCCCAGCGCCCTGGCAAGCCACTGGGCCTCCCAGTCTGCTCAGACCACTTGCAAACTCCTGCTCCCTCTCCCACCCTCTCCCTCCACTGCACCTCTCCCTCTTGCTCCAGGAAAAATATTTGGACATTGCATGTCCCTCCTGTCACAAAATGCAGAGATATAGGACAAAGGCGGGGTCTGCGAGAGCCCAAGTGACCTCAGAGCAGTTCATCTGCACGTAGCCAGCCCCGGAGACGTGGGCTGCGTGCCTGCTGCCAGGCTGGATAAACTGGCCTGCAGAGCACCACCAGGGATGGTGCCAAGGACTTGCTCAGAGAATCTATAGAATTCACACCTGTTTTCCCAGCATTTCTTTCACCTCTACCAGCTCCCTGAAGGCAGGGCCTGGTTATTTCAAATGCCTCCATCTTGTCTGTCCCTGCTAGACAACTGCTTTGTGAGGTGTCTCCCCTACTCCCCTCCAGCCCTCAACAGTCCTGCATAAGTTTTAGGTTCACATGGTCCAGGCCTGGAGCAGTGCTGAATTCAAAGAGGCACAACTCAACCATCTGAAATTAAGTCAAGAAATAAGTTCCGGCTGGGCACAGTGGTGCACGCCTGTAATCCCAGCACTTGGGGAGGCTGAGACAGGAGAATTGTGAATTCAAAGCCAACCTTTAGCAACAGGGAGGTGATGAGCAGCTCAGTGAGACCCTGTCTCTACATAAAACACAAAATAAGGCTGGGGATGTGGCTCAGTGGTTGAGTGCCCCTGAGTTCAATCCCTGGTAGCAAAAAAGAAAGAAAGAAGTTCCACTCTTCACTCACAATTCCCTCAGAGATCTTAGACATGACAACCTTCACAGCCTCTGTGACACTTCTATTCTCTCCTCTTTCTAACCTTTCCCACCCTTGAAATGGTGAGGATAAAATGGCACCTCTCCTTCCCCTAGTCCTTCCTTCCAGGAGTCCTTGCTTTCTTCTCTGCCCCTCTCTCCACCTTTCATCTTGTAGGTTGACTTTACCACTACCACTCACATCTAGAGTCCCAGCCATCTCCATATCCTCAAGGCTAGAAATGACTTTGACTTTGGAGGCTGCAGAATGTGCTCCAGACAAGAGACTTCTGGTGAGGTTGTTGAGGCACTGGTGTATCTACACCTACACCCTCTTATCCTGACAAAACTATGAAGAGAAAGTTGAGAAAGGAGAGACTCAGTGAGCATCTGGAGAACCTAGTTAGCTGAATCTTGACAACCACTGATGGCCCTTGTTTCTATAAATGAGAGAGGGACAACATGTGCAGTTCAGATGCAGGCCGGGCTCAGTCTCTCTCTTTAGGGAAAGGAGATTTGCATCTTCCCTCCAAATAGCTCTTTCTTTCTATGACAGTCATGTCCATCCAGGCTTTGAGTATCTGCTTTGAGTATGAGTTTCAACCAACATTTCTAATCTAGTTTGGTTCATCTTTAAACTCCTTGCAACAGTGAAGACAAAGTATAAGCATTTTCTTTCCTTTTCTTAAGATCAAATCTACACTCTCACTTTACATGTGTGCCTGAGGGCTGTAGATACTCACGGAAGTCCACTTTTAAAGCCTGGGATAATCCATAGAGATGCTTACCAGCAAGGACACCAAGGCAGTGGACCCATCTATGCCCTTGCAGACACTGTCTAGCCCTCCCATGCCTCATTCCTCACCCGTGAGGCAAGAATCGTGGTACCATTCCAGACGGGCTCTTGAGGGTTCATGGAAACTTCAAACCATGATAGCGCAACTTACTTTAATGATTCCTGTGTGTGAGGCACTGTTCTAATTAATTTAATTTTCACATCTCCCCTCATGAGGTAAATAACCATTGTATCTGCCATTCACAGAAGGAAAATTAAGGCCCTGTAAAGATCAGGTACTTGTCCAAAGTCACATGACACATAAGTAGCAGAGGGGAGACTCCAGGGAGCTCAGGCTGCTTTCACTGCGTTCTCTTGCCCTTGCTCAGCTGGCTGCAGTGAGCAGCAGATGTTAGCTAATCCAAGATGCCCACAGGGGCCTGGCAGGACGAATGGACAGCCCAAAACCCTTCACTGGGCAGCTGCAACTCAACTGCAGTCAGGTATTGCCATGTAGAAAAGCAAGCTCAGTGTGTCAGTCACTCTAGTTTCTTTCTTTCTTTTTATTTTTTTCTCCCAGGAATCTGAATATTATATGTAAAATTCCCAATTTAAACCTGTCACCCACTAATTAAAATCTTACGTAAGGAAAATGAAAAAAAACCCACCATAACATCAGGCCACATCCAGCTCATGGGTTGTCTGTGGCCTTCTGGCTCAGGCCAAAGAAGGCAGATTGGTTTAAGCTCAACTCCATTCTGTTGGTAGTGGTAACCTGGAGAGCAATGTTGGGAAGGATTCTGAGTGTGAGTCTGGCCTCAGTGACATAGAACGGTGTAATCCGTTGGTAATGTTTGCCACCACTTTAGAAAAATGGAAACATCCATGCCAGGAGCTTGTCTGACTGGGTCAGACGCTATACAGAATGAAGTAGTGTTCAATTCCCATTCCTTTAGGATCTAATCAAGTACCCTCACCCCATTCCTCTCCAACCCAGTACACTTTCAGATTCAATAAGTGTTCAGTGCTCAATAGATTTCAGGTACTAAGAACTTCCATTATTAATCGTCAGGCCAATCTAGAGAAAGAGAAAGAGGGAGAGATTGAGAGAGGAGAAGGGGGGTCATGAATATCTAACAATATCAGATTCACTTCAACCAGGAGCTGAAAGTCCTGTATCCTTCATTCTCGTTGCAAGAAATAACCGCATCTAGCATTTTGCCATCTCATGGAAGATTGCCATCTCATGGAAGTGGTGTTTGGTGAAGGGACAACACACGTGGCAATTATTTTCACTTGGAAAAAGCCTATTCTCCAGAGTGCCTTTTTTGGCACCCTATGGTGGACCCTCCACCTCTGACACACCTCTCCTGTCTCCATTAGGGTCTGGATCCCCCACCTGAGGGTTTCTTTTGTGGAAATTTTCTTTTTTTTTTTTTTTTTTTTAGTATTTTTTTAGTTGTAGATGGACACAATGTCTTTATTTTATTGGTTTGTATGTGGTGCTGAGGATCGAACCCAGGGCCTCACGCATGCGAGGCAAGCGCTCTACCGCTGAGCTACAATCCCAACCCTTGTGGAAATTTTCAAACCCCTTTCTGAGGCAGCCGTCTTCTGCAGTTTGAGCACAACTTTGGTCTCCTTCCCTCTCCTCATCTGCTTGAAGGCGTATTTACCTCAGTAAAGTGAGTCTCTCTTTCACAGAAGTTCTGTATCAGTCACTAACTGATACAGAAAATGGAGTGTCTAGGACATCACAACTTTTCCAGAGCCATTCAGAAGCAACCCCTGAGTTACCTTGGACATGTGAAACAGATTATAACACTAATGATGTCAAGGTGGGCTCACTCACAGTCTGAGTTTTCCTCTCCATTGAATCCATATTTGCTCACTTTTAGCACTTAATCCATTCCTCTATTCTCCCTCATTGTGAAATTGTTTTTCTTGGCTAAATGATGATGTTCCTGCGAGCAGAACTTGTTTCTTTTGCTTCATTCACTCATTTGATAAATATCGTTTGAGCCCTTGCCATGAGCCAGACATTGTCCTAGAACCCAGGGATGCAGCATGGAGCAGAATAGTTTGTACTCTCTCAGAGCTTCTCTTTGACTCATGTAGCAGTAGGTGTCCATAAACATTCTGGTCTTGACAATTCTTGAGGTTTCATTGGGCACCATCATACTCCTGGAACTTGCCCCAGCTTGTCCTGGTTCCAGAAGTTGGCTTTGGTTTCTTTTTGTGAAGGCTTCTTTTTCTAGCTGTGTTGACACATGCCCTTGGAGAAAGACCACCCTCTCTATGCCTAGGCACTGCCACTTGATCCTGGGTAAGGCACATGAGCTTCCTGGCTGTCAGGTAATTTCTACATGTCAGGGCTGTGGAGAGTTGTAAGTGGGGAAAATCACTTGGACATGATGCAAACGTTCTTCGTATTGCTGCACTGTCATATTCAGAGACAAATGTCCAGGCTCCTGTCTGCCCTCCCAACTTTTCCTTATTTTGCCCTGATTTCCCCTCCCTGGGAAAGACAAAAATGCAGAGAATAGCCAAGGAATCCAATCCTGAACTTTTGAGTTTCAAAATTTGAATTTTAAAACACACAGAAGAGAAAATAATCTTGTGAACCAAGACTTTTTTTTGTCCTTCCCTCTTGAATTTATTGTTCATTTTAAATGATACAAGCAGTATAGGCAAGCATGCTTGTCTACACAGTTAAGTGAACAGAAACTTTTACTTCTGTTAGCAGTATAACCTGGGTATCGTTACATGTTGGCACAATGGATGTATGTATGTTAAGTGACATACTACATGTAAAGCACAGCATAAATCCAGCTACATGCTGAGAGCTCCATGGTACCTAACATTATCACCAATGCTCTTCTTTTCTTTGGTAGTGAGGATTGAACATGGGGTACTTTACCTCTGAACTACATCCTCATGCCTTTTTATTTTTTCTTTAGAGACAGAATCTCACTCAGTTGCTAAGATTCTACCTTATCATCCTCTTGCTTCAGCCTCCCGAGTTTGCTGCACCAAGACTTTCTGTTATACAAGAGAAGGACTTCTTTAGATAGAAAATATTTTCTGCATTTCAAAGAGAAACTAAGGAACTGTAAATAAATTGAACCCCTAAAGTTTATTTCCCAAATAGTAGAATGGGAAGAGGACCAAAAAGGCCAAATAACCAGTGTGCCATGCAGACAAGATCCAGGTTGCCAAGGCCAGAAGGAACTGGCAGGGAGAAGTCAGTGGTTCTTCCTCTCTGGCCAAAAGAGTTCAGGCTCAGGAGAAAATAAACAAACCCTTAGATGAATCTGGGGAAATCTAAATGCAGGGAACTTTTACCTGGGTTTTTGGTGTGTGTGTTTGGGAAGCAGTTGAGAAGCTATGGGTGTGAGGAATCACAGTGCGAAAGACTGGATGGAGTCTCCTGCAGTCCTACAGAGCTTGGGAGAGGAGTCAAAACCATCTATAGATGGATATGGTAGTAAGCAGAGAGTGGAAAGTGGTGGCCTGAGCTGGTGGCTAATTCTTACATAACAGGAAGATTCAGTTGTCAGTGGCCTTGTGGGCTGTGCAAGCCAGGGAACATGGGGGAATTTGGTCAGTCATACAGACACTGATGAAAGAAAGCACTGGTTGCTTCAACAAATACCAGTGGAAATCAATATTGATAATGTTGAACATTGTGCATCACAGTGGGAGTCAGCATAGATGACTCTTGCTATAGTCAGGACAGGATTGGCTCTGCTGTAGTAACAAACAAACCCCCAAATAGTCTCTTCATATATGAAAGGTTTTTTTTTTCTTTTTCATTGTGGTCCAATACCCTGCATGTCCAAAGGGTCTCCTGAGTATCCTCTTTCTGAGCAATGACTCAGCCTGAACTATATTGGCAGGACAGAGAATTGTAGACTTCTCCTGCCAGCTTCATTCCAAGCAATGACTCCGGGATCCAATCTGCTCCATTTTAGTTTTAACTTCCACAATAGAAAAAAGGAGGAATAAAAGGTCACACAGAGGGCTTCTCACTGCCTTAACAAGAAAATGACATACACGATCTCCCCCTATAGCCATTTGGTCACAATTAAGCATATAAACCCAAACTAACTACAAGGAAGACTAGGAAATGCAGTTGTAAAGATCCACAGTTCCAATTAAGATCCAGGGATTTTAATTTCCTATCTGCTGCTTTTCTATTACTACTGCACCCAAAGTCCCTTGTTATCATGTTGTCATTGCTAAAATGAATGATGATTTATTAATAATCATGAGAAGAAGAAAGAGGAAGAGGAGAACAGGAATTACCTGCCATGGTTTGGATAAGTGTCCTCCAAAGGCCCATATTAAAGACTTTGTTCCCCAATACTAGTGGGAGGTGGTGGAACCTTTAAGAAGCCAGACCTAGTTAGTAGTCTCCTGGGCACATGGGGATGTACCCTTAAAGGTGATATTGGGACTCTGGCCTCTCTCTTTCTTTTGGCATCTTGACCACCATGAGGTGAGCAGCTTGCCCCATTATATTCTCTATCCTTGATGTTCTACCTCATCATAGGCTCAAAAACACAGACTAAAACCTCCAAAACCATGAGCTAAAATAAACTCCTCTTTTTAAGTTGATTATCTCAGGAATTTGTTACAGTAACAGAAAGCCAAGACTAACATATTACCATTAACTGAGATCCTACAATATGCTTAGCATTTTACATGACTGACTGACCCCATTCAATCCTTAAAAGAATGGTATGAATTGAATATCATTATTATCACTACTTTATACATGAAGCAGTCAAAGCTTACAGAGTTAAGTAACTTGTTTAAGGTCTTTGGTGGAAATTTTAAAATATATCCACATTGAGATCCAACACTGGTCCTGCCATTCATTAGCTGTCAGACCCTGGGCAAGGTACTTGACCACTTTAAGATTAGATTTTTATGCCCATAAAAGGAGAATAAAAATAGTACCTATCTCAAAAAAAAAAAAAAAAAAAAAAAAAAAAAAAAAAAAAAAAAAAAAAAAAAAGAAAAGAAAAGAAAAGAAAAAAAGTCCATAGATCCTTTGATCTTCCTCCAACTAATAGACAGGATCTTTGTACTCTTCCCTTAAATCTGGCCTGACCTTAGTGACTTCCTTGTAACCAAATAGAATGAATCTCAACTTCAAAGTCTACTCAGAAAAGGCCATGTGACTTCTGCCTGTTCTCTTGAGACACTTGCTTTTGGAGCCCTGAGTTTTTGTTATGGATTGAGTTATGTCACTATCTAAAATTCATGTGTTGGAATGTTAATCCTCAGAACCTCAGAATGTGACATTACTTGAACATAGAATCTTTACAAAATACTTAAGTTAAAATGAGATCTTTTGGGTGGGCCCTAATCCAATATGAGTGGTGTTATATTGAGGACATATTGAGGAGGAAGAGGAGGAAGAAGAGTGGGGGAGGAGAAGAAAGAAAAGAGGAACTACCTGCCATGATTTGGATAAGTCCGCAGCAAAGGCCCATGCCATAAAAGGAAATCTGGACACAGAAAGCACAGGGGGAAAACTGCTATCTACAAGTCAAGGAGAGAGACCTAGAATAGATCCTTCCCTCATAGCCCTCAGAAGGAGCCAACCCTGCTGGCACCTTGATCTTGGATTTTTTTGCTTCCAGAACTGTGAGACACTAAATTTCTGTTGTTCCAAGCCACCTAGCTTGCAAGTCTTTGTTACAGCAGCTCTAGCAAACAAATACAGTTGTTAAGTAAGACATCTGACTACCTAGAGGCCTCCATTTTGAGAGGAAACCCAGGCCGTGGGGAGGCTGTGTGTGTGTGTGTGACATCCCCAGCTTTTGTTCCACCTTACAGCCAGCACCAACCACTAGACATGTGAGCCAAAATGCCTCTGTATTATTCCAACCCAGTTATCCCACCACTCCTCATCCTACCTTGAATGTTCCCAGATGAGACCCCAGACATCATGAAGCAAATGGATCCCACTGTGCCCCATCTGAATTCCTGACTCACGGAATCTGAGAACATTACAAATAGGTGTCTTTGGCCATGAGGTTTGGGGGCTTTATGCATCAGTGAGAATAGGAAGAGTTTCACAGCTGACAAAGGCCAAAGCCAAGTTCTGAGCCAAGGCTCTGGAACTCTGGGATGTAGGCCTTTACTTCCCAGTACAAATTCAGCACCATTGTTGTCTCAGAGGGTGCCTGGGTAGGAAGAGCTCTGCTGAGTCTTAGCTCAAGGAAGTAGAACTGGCCCATGTGAGCTAGACTCTAGTTAATCCACAAGCATTGCTTGCCATCTGAGGAAGCCAGCTCCCTGCAGTCTTGTTCAAATTTGGAGAACAGGCAGGGCTCCTAAAGGCAGCCATCAAGCCTGGCATCATCCAGGGCTGAGTGCTTGTTAAGGACTGGAAACAGTAGGCTTTGCTTGAACTTGTTCCCATAGTTCTTTTCCTAATGAGTTCATATAACATTAGAGCTGCTGGAAGGCAGAATATAAACTGGGGTCTGATTACCTGGGTTTAAATTCTGTCTGTGCACCTAGCTAGCTGCATGGCCATGAAAAGTTACATAACTACCTCCCGCCTCCCCGCTCTGGCAACCCTGAAACTGCTTTTTTATCTGCAAAATGAGAAAATAATAGCAGGCAGAGCTTCTCATGAGGTTCAGTCAAAACATTTTCAGGTGAAGCATCGAGCAGGGACCAACTCAAGCCCATAGTCGGTGCACAAAGCTTGTTAGCTACTACTGCTATTCATCAGTATCAACAGTTTGGTTTGTAGGGATTTATTTGTTCTCTTGGATACAGACAATTATAGTGCCTGGAAGCTTCCCTGCAAAGAGGAAAAAGTTGCTTAAAATAAACCCAAACAGTTGGGCTCTTTCAAAAAGTTAATAATAATAACAAAAAAAAGATTCCAGACTAACCCAAGGTAGCATTGTTATTACTGATTTTATTGTTCTGAACAGCCTTGGAAAACTCCTAACTTTGAAATTCCAAAGGGTAGCAATTAGACTTCTGGTGAAAGTCACTGAAACAGTAAAGTCTTCCCAAGGGACTGAGCTTCATTCACTTCCTTCCCTGTTTTGTGGTCACTATGTCTGCTGGCATCTCCCAGCAGGGGCCCAGGTGGGAGTGGTAGGAAGGCCAGTTGGTCTCTTCACCTCTGCAGGAAATGTTGTCTGCCTTGATGATTTCCAAAAAGAAAAGGTAGATGGGGTGACTCAAAGTGAACCATCTCCTCCCCCCACCCACACCCCCAACTCTGCACACTGTACCCTTAACAAGGCCCCCCTCTTCCAAGAGCAAAACTGAATCACAGCTCCAGGCCCTCAGATGCTCATGTGTTTTGTTCCAGATGCTGGCCTTGAGATCTGGGTGCCTTTATGGATCTGAGCTTATTCCCTCCTAAGCAGCAGCCTGCCTCACAGCAGCTTTGTCAGAAACGATCTCTGGGCTTGCTGCTGGCAGGTTGCTTGCTGGCTGCTAAGTCTTCATCCCTCTCCACACGGGGTAAGGCTTGTCCAAATATTTGGCTTGATCCTGCTTTCTGATTCATCATGTGCAGGAACCTCTGCAATTTCATCTACTGCATGACTCAGACAAGAGCTAAGCACAAGTGCTGTGCACCCAAAGCCCAGAGGCTGCACAGAGGCCAGGCCTGCAGCCAGCGCCCACTGCTCCAGAGCCTGCCTCCTGGGCTTGGTGAGAGATGCGGGCGCTCTCCAGACTGGCTATCCTGAGATTAAATCTTTTTAGTCTGAAATGATTAATGGAGTCCCAAACACGCCTCAGCATAGGGTGTGAAGTGCACTTTGTTCCTTTTCCAAGTTTTTTTCTTCTTTTTTAATGCTAAATCCATTTGCATCTCATAAATTATATTGGCTCCAAAATCAAGTGTTCCTGACAGCAGCAAAGCAGGGTGTGGGCTCCACTGAAGCACTTTCCCCTGTCGTCCCCCTTTCTTGCTCTGAGCCCCTAGGAGAAATCCTGCTTATCTTCTAAAGGAGGAAGGAGGAGAGGCAGAGAATGACCTAGATTCCAAATCTAAAAGACAGGTAGAGCCGGCTCTCCTGTCTTCAAAAGGCTGCCCATGCATGGGGTTCCTGGGTTTTGGAAGGAACCAGCAGGAGGAGGCTTCCTTGTGCCCCCGCTTGGATGCTTCTGCTTATGGGTGGTGTGGTTATTTTCTCCCTCACCAGTTTGACAGCTTAAGAAAGGCCACATATTGGGCTGGTGGTGTTTCTGAGTCCCCCTGATGCTGCTAGGTGCTGCTACCTGGGTGGAGGAGTAAAAGGTGACAGACAGCAGAAGTTAGGCATCTCTTGTGGATGTGTGAGGGGCAAAGCAAGGGGGTCCTTTGAACAGTGGGTGATAGTGTATGGGGATGGCAGTTCAGATTCTAGGGTCTCTATGAGTCAGAAGCAATGGAGTCTAAACTCTCCTGCTACCACTTTCCAGCTCTGTGGCTTCGGACACATTCCTTGCCCTCTCTGACTGTCTTTTTCTCTTCTACTTGTTCGTTCAGATCTACTTCCTGAGCATTCCCTCATGTCAGGCCTAGGCTGCCTCTTTGACTCTAACATTCTAGGTACCACATGAAGAATACAACCTCACACCTCTGCAGCATGCCAGAAAGAGGTTACTCAATACTGAGTAGATAGAGTGCCGTGAGGACCAGAGAGTCATAGGGCCACCAGTGAGCTAGGCCGAGGCTGGGATGATGAGGGTACCCATCTCAGGTGGCTGAGAAGGTACAGCTAGCAAGGCAGAAGGGACCTGCAAAGTGATGACACAGCAGGAGAATGAGCATACAACAGTGGGGGCTCAGTGAATGTCACAGCTGCAGTAATTTCACAGCTGGCCATGATTAAGCAATGTGCTTAGGGGGGGCGAGAATGCAGAAAGAAGGGAAAAGAAAAACTGGAAGGAAAATGGCTTAAAAGCCAGGGTAAATGGCATAGCCAGTCCTGTCCTGTCATTTCCCGCCACTCTAAGCACCCTTCATTCCTGGCCTCCAAGGAAGGCAGGTTTCACTTCACACCCTGTCCCAAAGGTCAGAAAGCTAGAGTTTCACAAGTGGGTATTCCAGGCCTAGAGCTGGCACAGGGAGCATGCGACCTGCCTTCAGGCCTCCCGGTTCCTGTCCAAGACCAACTGCCCAGACCAACTGCCCAATGGAGCTCTGGCCCATCCTGAGGCCTCAGCTGCTGCCAGGCAGGGGTGGGGCAGATGAGGGTGGAGAGACAGGCCCAGGGCAGCTGCCCTTGTGGGAGGGCCAGACAGCCATGGTCAGGGGGGTTCCAGGTTCTCAAAGGAGGGGACCCAGAGGGTGCAGAGAGAGAGAGAGAGAGAGAGAGGGAGGGAGTGTGTAAATGCAGGTGTATGTTCATACATATGTGATTTTTTATTTTTATATATATATATATATATATATATATATATATATATATTTTTTTTTTTTTTTCTATTTCTCAGGATCCTAGCAGAGGATACTGTTTGTCCCCATGTTATAAGTAAGGAAAAATGAAATTCAGAGAGATCCAAAGAAACTAAACCAAGAAGCAGAAAACAGTTCCAACTCTGTGTTCTGTGCCTTTAGGCAGTAGCCGGGGAACAAGAGGACACAGCCAAGGGTTCTTCTGATTGCAGATTTCCTTATGCTCCATTGGTAGAAAAGAAAGGAAGTTTTTTTGTGTGTCTTCTGTTGTTCAGGTTGAAAGAGAGTGAATAGAACCGGGAGAGGGTTTAAACAAGACCTCCCTGATCTCTCTCCCCTGTGCACAATGCCAGAACTGTGGCCCTGTCTGAAGTCGTCCCTGGGGAAATTTTGCAGACAGAGGGTTTCCTACTAAGCCCACACTCAGCACTTTTCACCCCCTTCCCTTCCCCTTTCACTTTGGTATTGCATCTGCCTCTTCCAAGGACATAGCACACTCCTTTCTCTGGGTGGGCATCCCACAATGCCAGGCACAGTGGCTTTTGCTGGGGGCTCACTCTGGGTTTTCACCTTTGTTCCCAAAATGGAGATGAGAAAGTTCCACAAGCGAGGGCCAGAGCACAGCTTGGACGATGTGTCACCAGTGTGCAGACTCAGCTGAGAAACACAATCCTGCCCAGGCTTTCTGCGGGCAGAGGCAGTGTGCAGAAGGCTGTCAAGTGACAGGCTGAAAAGCAAGCCTCAGCCCAGCTGCCATAGCAGGCAGCCTGCCACAGTTAAGTCCTTTAAGTGGGGACCAGCCGTCCCAGCTCAGTCACTAGAGGAGCGGGGAGTGTGGGCTGCCTTTTGGATAGGGCTGGAGGAGCTCTACAAAAATAAAGGAAGTGGCCCTTACATCTTGGGGAAGTTTAAAGTCATCCAGAAAATGAAATCTTCGATTTTACTTTCCTGAAAGGCTGAGGTTGGGCATAATTCTCTGCCTTTGTTCCCCTCTTTTGTCTTGGTTAAATGTTCCTGGCCACACTGTACCTGTGGTTTTATTGTCATTCTTTTTGGAAACAGGCAGGGTATGAATCAGTCAGTGAAATTTAAAAAATGTAGCTCTTTGGTCTAGCATCTAAGTAGACAAAGAAGATACTCGCACTTAATAAATGCCCCTAGAGGCTTGTGATTTGCCTGGGGCTTCCAAAAAAAGGCAAAATCTTTGCTTTGAGGTTATTCACATTGAACCCAGGGTGGTCCTCCAGGCTTGGTCACTGCATGAACAGAGCTGGTGCCTTGATTTGTAATCGGGTACACACAGCCACCAGGGATCACCCATCCCAAAGCCACTACTGGGACTTTTAGCAGAAAACAGGAAGTTCCCTGCTCTTTGCTGTAGCTGGCAGTGATTGTAGCCCCTTGTTCCTCTAGAAAAGAAGGATGTGCATGACTGTTTCCTCTTGTCACCATTGACTTCCTCAGGTCTTTCTTCTTTGCCCAGCAAGGGTCTGACAACAGTAGGCAGTCAGGGATCTTGGGAGGATCTCCCCACACCAATCCTTTGCCTGACCCCAGTGCTGGGCACATAGTACTGGAAGTGGTTGAGCCATGGAGGCAGGTGATGGCAGAGGAAGGTGAGCTGTGTCATTGCTGCAGCTGAAGGTTTGCCAGAGCCAGCACCAGAGTGGGTTCCCTGACTTACGGAAATGATCCAAGGAAGGATTGTAAAATACTGGCCAAAAGATAATCAAGAGTGCTTTAAATACTCACATCAAGTTGTGGAGGGAAATAAATGTTATAACAAGCCTTCCACCTGCAATCCCCGCTTGTCTTTGCAGGGGCAGCCGTGATAAAAACCTTCAAGAGAAGTCAAGGTCAATGTGCCATCCTGAGTCATTAGCCATACATAGATTAGTAGGTTAATACAGAACTGTCTCGACAGATGAATTACACCCAGAGCCATGTAGGAGTCCTTGGGGTTGACATTGAAAGGTTCAGTTATCATAGGGAGAGTGATGCCTGCTTAATTTTGATAGGACTTAATTATTGTGATAAATATCCTTGGAGTTTAACTCTCATTGCACTTAGTGTTCTGAGCTGCACATTGTGCTCCTGCCCCCCAAATCCATATATTGATACTGTAACCCTCAATGGAATGGTATTAGGAGGTAGGGTCCTTGGGACAAGATTAGGTTTAGGTGAGGTCATGATGGCAGAGCCCCCATGAAAAGATAAGTGCCTTATAAGAAGAGAAAGTGATACAAACTTTCTCCACCATGTGAGGAAAGTGGCCATCTGCAAACTAGGAAGGTGCTCCTCCCTCGACACTGGATCTTAGGCATCTTAGTCTCCAGAACTGTGAGATAGGTTTGTTGTTTAAGGCACACAGTCTGTAGTATCTTGTTATAAGATCTTGAACTGACTGAAACACTGTAGTAAGTTCCTTTAGAATAACAGAACCAATAGGGTATATAGGGATAAATTAAAGAAGATATTTTTCATGATTATG
This sequence comes from Geosciurus inauris, assembly GCA_004024805.1. Taxonomy (NCBI): domain Eukaryota; kingdom Metazoa; phylum Chordata; class Mammalia; order Rodentia; family Sciuridae; genus Geosciurus; species Geosciurus inauris. Next base: position 1,801 of record PVHX01001034.1, on the reverse strand, counting down.
GAGGTTGAGGAATTCCACAATTTGCCATCAGCAGACTGGAAACCCAGGAAAGCTGGTGGTAGAATTCAGCCTGAGGACCATGTAAACTGATGTAATAAGTTCTGACGATCAAGGGCTAGGAAAGGGCACTGGTATAAGTTCTGAGATCTGCATGCCCAAGAACTGGAAGTCTCATGCTCAAGAACAGAAGATAGATGTCCCAGCATGTGGATAGAAAGAAAATTTACCTTTCTGCCCCCTTTTTTGTTCTATCCAGGCCCTTGACTGATTGGATGATACCTACCACATTGGTAAGGATGGACCTTCTTTACCCAGTCTACTGATTGAAACATGAATCTCTTCCAGAAACATCTGCACAGACACAATGCCCATAAATACTATTTTGCCAACTATCTGGGCATCCATTAGCCTGGGCAAGTTGACACACGAAGTTAACCATTGCAGATACCTTGTGTCAGAATGAGAATCTCAACCTTACCTGCATGTAAGAGGGATGGTCCCTTTTCTCTTCTGTCCCTCTGGGATCCTTGGAGAGGATTCACAAGGAGAAAAAGTCTATTTCAAAAGGGTACATCCTCATCATCTGAACTTTTCAGCGTCCTTTTGGTCAAAAGTGACAGAAGCTGATGAAATTTATTGGGGGGCAGTGTTGTGTGCTATTTTAAAACTAACATGGAATTGAACAACAGAATCTCAAGAGAGGCGAGAACCAGGCCTAGAAAGTGCCAGAAATTCAGGAAGCTACTCCTTTTCTGTCTCTTGCAAAAGCCACGTAGGTTCTTGCCTGTGTTTCTCTTCATCAACCCATCCCCAGTATTGCGCTGCACAGATGGTGGGTGGAAGATGGTCACTTCACAGCTCATGAGTTTCTATCCTTTTTAGAGAACCAGCCAGATCCACCCAAGCACTAATTAGTCCAGCCTGGATTAGGTGTCCAGTCCTAATGCAGTCATCTGTCCTTAGGGGAACAAGATTGTATTGTGTAGGAAAAGCAAGTGGGGTCCCTCCTTGCTAGGTGGGTGGAAGGAGGGACTTGGCATTCAGAAAAGAGTCACTGCGAGCAGGGTAGACACTCTAAAAGGAGGTGTGTTCTGTTCCTAAGATCAAAATGATGCGCAGTGAAAGAAGCAATCCATATGGTACAGAGACAACCTATGATATAAGAGAAAATATTTGCAAACCATACATCTCATAAAGGGTTATAACACCCATAATACCTGAAGAATTCGAATAACTCAATGGTTACAAAACACAAAACTCGATTAAAAAAAGACATTTTTTAAAAAAGACAAATACAAATGGTAAACAGGTAGATGAAAAGGTACTTCATATCACCAATCATCAGGGAAACACAAATCAAAACCACAATGATATGTCTATACTGTTAGAATATCAAAAAGGTGTATAATAACAAATGTTGGTGAAAATGTAGAGCAAAGGGAACCATAATGTGATATTGGTGGGAATATAAATTAATACACCCATCATGAAAAATAGTAGAGTTGTTCCTCAAAAAATTGAAGATAGAACTACCCACAATCCAGCAATCCCACCACTAAGTATATATCCAAAAGAAAGGAAATCAGCCTGTCAAAGAGTTATCTGTATTTCCCCACAAGAGCCAAGATGCAGAATCAACCTAAGTGTCCACCAATAGATGAACATATAAAGAAAACATGGAATATATATTATTGAGAAATACATACATATATGTAATAGCATTCATATATGAATACTATTTGGCCTTTAAAAAGGAGATCCTGTCATTTATGAATTTATAACAACATGAATGAACTTTGAG